>VKOC01002487.1:0-11793 GCA_009364415.1 Spea multiplicata | reverse complement strand
AAAACGAGTGGTATTTAAACCACCCTCCCCCGGCCTGTAGGGGGCGCCGCTCGCTTCTCTTGCTGGGATTGGTGTTTTTGGGTGCGCTGTGATTGTGAGTTACCCAATTCTGTCTCACTTGCTTCGCTGACTCTGCCGTGGAGACACGTGGGTGGTTTTGTATAGATCCCGGTAAGGATGCATGCATGTTATATGTGACATGAGGCGACGGGGGTGTATAGGGTGGGATCTTTAACTTAAATATGAATAAAGGTTTTTGTTTATCGGTTCTCAGCGTTGCTGATTAACTCGGTATATTGGGCTGTGTTTATAAAATAAACTTTAATACCTAGTGCTAAATATATAGGGTAATTATCAACAGTTTTCCACTATATATTATGTATTATAGCTAATAAATGACACCTACGTGTCTCCTATAGCTTTTTCTGTAAAGAATATGGCTGCACTTTTACCTGGTTGTGAAGAGGTTAAAGTACCCTTTAATCAATACATAGTATGTTCTGTAGTGTTCTAAAAGGTGTCATCCATAAGGGCATCTTATATCCTTGTGTCCTTGTTTCAACTCATTTTACCACAAAAAGTAGCATTTATGAGCTTTTTCTGCGGGTCGGATGTCTCCCAAACTGTTTTTGTTTAAGATCTTTTAATAATATCTTATTTTCCGCTAGATTTCCAAGCTGTGCGCGAGCCACTAACTTTGAGTCTTTTTATTTTGCGTGTGAATTATTATTATTTTTTTTTAATATTAAACTCCCTTTAAGCCTCCCCTAGATATAGAATAGTTTGTTAAATGTCTCAAAGAAATATTAACAATAAACTAGAGAAACTTCTTGAAATGCAAAACGCCTATTATTCCAATACCTAAAAAATACTGAGTGTTAAAATTTGCGCTCTTGGTTAGCCTTTTTTTTATTACTATAAAATTTCAATGTTTTATTTAATTTTTTAAATATATTTTTATTTATTGCATTGAGCTAATTTGACTTAGAAACGCCAATTTATTTTGTCATCAGCTGATTTCATTAATCTGTAGATCGTGACTTTATCGTCCAGACAGGACAGGTTTCCACTCTGTATGCTTTTAGCATGTGCCTTACTCGTGTAAATTGTATGTCTCCTTGGTTATTGCAGTGATGGCTGAGAACGTTTTGGTGATCGGCAGCGGTGCCCGGGAGCACGCTCTGGCATGGAAGCTGGCACAGTCTGCCCACGTCAAGAAAGTATCGGTGGCCCCGGGGAATGCCGGCACGGTTAACTGCGGGAAAATCTCAAATACCGGTCAGTAACGATTTAAATCATTCCTGTATACAGAAATCTGAAATCTGTGGGGCTTGAGTTTTATTTTTAATGTTTATGTGGATTTCAAGAAAGTATCACTTTGGATAGCTGTAATTATCTACATCTTGGGGCGAAATACATTAATTATCCGGTATCCTTGTCCGTGTTTGAAAACATGTGATCTGTTTAATGTGTGGATCACATGTTTATTCATTGATAGGACACGTGATCATAACCTCCATGTTAAAGGAGGCCGTTGTTTTGGATAATGAGCTGAGTTCCCCTCGCTTTAAATAGAAAAAATGGAATGGTTAACATTTAATCCTTTTCCTATTTTTTATATATATATAAAAATGTGACTTTTTAAAATTCTTTTATAGATGCACCAGTCGGTGATCACACGAAGCTTGTTGAATTCTGCAAAGACAATGCCTTTTCCCTCGTGGTGGTCGGCCCCGAGGCTCCCCTAGCGGCAGGTAAACAGAGGTTTTATTTCTTATAATTCTAAGCGCTTGAGGACATTCATCCGGTTACTATGGTGATTGACACATTCCTTGATCTATAGCATGACGTATCCTAGAACATGCAGTAGCAAATTCTTATGCCTGTCAGATAATATTAGTGGGGGGGTCACCTTCCCTACTGGAGGTGTCCATATTGATATGTCTAGTTATAGACCACCCACCTAGCGCTGCCTCCTGCTCAAGGAAAGAAACTTTTTCTACATTCTTTTAAATTGCTAACAAGAAAAACAAGTCAGGTAGCCCATCTGCATTGAAGAGCGCTTGGTACAGTTTGCTGTCCCGGACGGGAATGCATATTAAACTACTCTGTGAGTATTTTAATATGCATTTAAAAATAATATAAAACTATTAAAAGCACTTATGTAGAAGCTGCAGCTATCTGCCTCCTTCACAAAGGTCAGGCACCAGGACTGACTGGGGATAAGTATGTGTGTGTGTATGTATATATATATATATATATATATATGTATATGTACGTGTGCATATACATGCATGTGTTTGCAAAGGGGGAACCTCGGAAATGTAAAAGGGCCATAACATATACGTTAACGTGCATATGGTGGCTGGAGTGTGTCCCTTTAAGGTGTATATTGTCTGTAATAGGACTCCTACCGGAGCTTTTCCCATTTTCTCTCTCTTTTTTTTTTGCTGTAAACTCTCTGCAAAGTTGCTGTGAAGTTTCTTAATGCGTTAATAGGATTTTATTTGTTTTGTTCCGTCTTTAAGGGCTTGTTGATGATCTGACCGCGGCAGGCGTCCGGTGTTTTGGACCCACTGCGAAAGCAGCCCGGCTGGAGTCCAGTAAAAGTTTTGCCAAAGATTTCATGGACCGGCACGGCATCCCAACAGCTCGGTGGAAATCTTTTACCAGCGCGGAGGAAGCCTGCGCTTTCATTACAAGGTAACACGCTGTCCGTGCCGTGTTAATGTAACGTGTCATCATTGGAACACAGGGAGTGATAAAGGGCCGTTGGAACACAGGGAGTGATTGGAGTGATAAAGGTTCTCTATATGCCTATGAAGACATTTTTAACCACTTTGGGGCAATATTGTATTTCTTATTTTTTATTTTCTTTTGTTCTGAATCAACCGTTACGGGCACTTGAACTCAAAGGAGTTTGTTACTTGCAGGGTTTGCACTATTAAAATTTGTGTATCGTTTCTATATAACTTTTTGTATTGCTGTAAAAGCACGGTTTTTCAGGTGATGAGTACCTGAGCCTTTCTCTGCTTTATCTAGTGCGGATTTTCCAGCTTTGGTCGTGAAAGCTAGTGGTCTGGCAGCCGGAAAAGGAGTGATTGTAGCCGCTAGCAAGGAAGAAGCCTGCAAAGCTGTGAATGAAATCATGACGGTAATTGATGTACAAGTGTCCCATGCAGCCCCATCACGGAATAATAATGTGTATGATGGCTGAGAGGCTGTGTATGCCGGGGGGAGATTCTGCAGAATCTGTCATCTTTGCTGTTGTTTTCCATGCAAGAAATATATGCATCAAATGCTTACCACCAGTCGGCTACAGTGCTTGCTTGTGATTGCTGGAGGCAGCAATTTATTCAGAGCCCTTTGTGAATCTGTAGAAAAACTGATTTCAATGGGAGCTTAAAGCAGGAACCCCCAGATCCCATTGGAGGGCAGGTAGGACGCTCCCTTAGGCAAGTATAGTATAGTTTAAGTAAAAATTACTTATGGAAGTGCTTTAAAAGTAACGCTGCTCTTTAATAAAAAGAAATCGGGTCAAATACTGACCATGGGCAACATTAATTATCCATGAAATGTTTTTTTTTTCTTCTAGCCATAAACGTCAATGTTTTTCTCCTAGGATAAAGCGTTTGGCGAAGCTGGCGACACAGTTGTCGTTGAAGAATTGTTGGAGGGTGAAGAAGTGTCGGTATGTGTCTTTGCAGGATATACCTGCTTGGTTTGTGTTACATTTTATGTTTATTACATAAAGTCGAACCATATTGTATACCCCAATAAATAATATTGCTTACTGGGAATGCTAACGGTTGGATGCAGGAAAATAAGGGATAATACACGGATTTCAGCTTTACAGAAAAAGTTGTATATATCAGGAATAGCCTCCCAGAGGCAGCGCGATGGACAAACTATAAAGAAGTTAAAGAATGCTTTTAATTGTTGCTAAGCTCTCTGAAAACCTATTTCGCTAATTCAGTCTCCAAACTGCTGATCGTTTCACGAGACATTAATCCTATTGATGTATTGGCAGTGTTTATGTTTTAGTGATGGTGTCACAGTTGCCCCAATGCCTCCAGCCCAAGATCATAAGAGACTTATGGATGGAGACCAAGGTCCTAACACCGGAGGGATGGGAGCCTATTGTCCAGCACCTCAGGTACGCGGCTTGTGTTATTGTGAATACTTAGATATCGCGATGTGCTGTCTCCATCATGGGTGTATCAGAGGGTCACGGCATGGACATTTACGCATCTGGAAGCAGACGCGGCGACCATGAGCCATGAATGCACAGAACTAACCCACAGCCCATGCGCAGATTAGGTTGGCGCAGATTTGTAGACGTACCCTCAGGCACGGTGTTCATCCATATAATGCAGTAAACTGGAATTCTCTATTCTAGATTTCCAAGGAATTACTGGAAAAAATCCGCAACTCTGTTTTGCAGAAAACGGTTAATGGAATTCGGGAAGAAGGATCTCCTTATATCGGTGAGCATTCCCTCTTACAGAGACGTGGGGTGCAGGTTACATATCTGGAAACTGTATAGCAGTAGATGTCTTTTCATTGTATTGATACTTTTTAGAATTTAATAAGAACCATGAGTGATGAGGCAGAATCGATGGTAATCGTACAGCTCATCCGTCGTCTAGTCTGTACTATTCTTGGTTTCTGGATCTGTGGTTTAAGGCAGACAAATATTTATTAATAACGAAAGCAACTTCTGGCTGTCTTTCCTTCAGGTGTTTTGTACGCCGGACTCATGCTCACCAAGGATGGCCCAAAGGTTCTGGAGTTTAACTGTAGATTTGGGGACCCGGAATGTCAGGTGAGAATCCCCAACATTTCTGCCTCTATATACACAACTGAGTACCTCCCAGGTTGGATACCCCAGTATACTACCTCTTCTGGGGTGTGACTTTGGGGGGGCAGGGGTCTAGCCCCATACAGCCTTTCACTCAAGGGAATTAGATGGGGGGTGGCAAGGAAAAGGGGGTGCAGTTAAATGCTACGAGAATGAAGAAACTGCCCCAGGAAGGAAGGTCTACAACCGGAGCACCCAGATCAGTTTTACTTTTTTACTGTAAATGAGACAGGTAACTGCCGGAATTCACTAAACATTTAAGAAAAAAATGTTTCTTTTTTCATTGAGTTTGTGTCATAGCTGGTTAATGAGATTGTCACTGATGGGCTCTCGGCAGCAAAAATATCTGCTCGGTGAGGATGTGGACTGCTTGATCAGCCGAAGTCATGTTGTGTCTCTTTACATCCGTGGGAATTGCTGCGATTGTGATTCTCAATGATGATCTTATTAAATTATCTCCGGTAGCCGTGTAATGGAATTGTATATAGATTTTCAAATTGGTTTCAACTGATTCAGTACGTTTTTCATTTTGTTGCATTTTTTTGCTGCTGTTTGGTAAAATGTTTTGAGCTCTCATGCTGACATTTGATTCCCACTATAGTTATAGCGTCCGAAGGTGGGTTCACCCCGCGGCCATTGAAGACATCAGATACTTTGTTCTTCCTCTCGTACACGTTCTCTTCTCTCTGATGTTCGCAGCCTCATGTTCTCTCCTTGTATCTGAAGCCATAGCCCCCATGTCCATGGACAGTAAAGATGTTCTTGAAAGCCAAACTAAGGCAAATAACAGGTTAATTTTATTTTAAGGTCATCCTTCCACTGCTTAAGAGTGATCTGTACAAAGTTATCCAGGCTACCATCGATGGTCAGCTGTCTAGTTCCATGCCTGTATGGCTTGAAGACCATGCCGCTGTCACTGTTGTTATGGCCAGTGGTGGCTATCCTGGCAGCTATCCCAAGGGCTTGGAGATCACTGGTAAGGAAATAAATAAAAAGTTATGCTGGGTTCTTTCAACAGGGGAATATAGATATCCTAAAGATCTACGTTGAAGGAGAAGTGTGAGCCTCCTTAACTAGGTAGTGCTTCTCCATCGCTCAACAAGTAACCCAACTGTGACCTGCTTCATTAGCAGAGGTGCAGCTATCTGCATGCTGGATAATAGACTTCAGGTATATGCCCTGGACTGCTCTCCATCATCCTAATGACTATTATTACTGATACTATTCTAATAACTTGAAATTAACGTTATGTTGTCATGCCAGAAAATTCTTTACAGTAGGTCTTTGACGTGTCTCCTTGACACAGTTTGTGGTAGTGTTAATGTTGGAGTGAGACGTATAAGAACTGAACCGTGTGCCTGTTTCCTCCAGGGCTCGAGAAAGCCAAAGACCTCGGTTTGGAGGTGTTCCACGCTGGCACCACCCTGAAGGATGGAAAAGTAGTTACCAGCGGAGGAAGAGTTCTCACCGTCACTTCTATTAAGAAAGACCTGGTGTCGGCCTTGGAGGAAGCCAACAAAGGAGTGTCTGCCATAGAATTCCCCGGAGCCGCGTATCGCAAAGATATTGGTTTCCGTGCCATTGCTTATCTCAAACAACCCAGGTGTGTATTAGAAGACATGAATTAGATGGTAAATACAGTATATCTGGAATCTTCCTGGGTCTCTGTCAGGTTGACTGGGAGATTAATACCAAGTTTTTTAGTTGACCTGGAAGCCAAAATAAAACCACTTCCAGCTTGCCTCCTGCACTTATTTGTTTTCATGTGTGTATAAAGCACCAACATGTCACCTGTCATGTTTGCTCTATAGATATGTAAATGCCACCTATATATCAAAATACATCCCCCAATGCTTTGCTACCTCGCTGTCTGGTTCACCTTTACCTGATTACAGTTTGTCAGGTTTTTGTCTCCCTGTCCTGTATGATAGATGCACAGCTTAATTAAAATGTTTTTTCTTAAAATGATTTGTGTTTGACCATTTTTTTTTTAATACCCGTGTCACTGCTTAGTTGAACCGTACCCCCCATTATTAATAAATGCGTGTCTGCTCCAAACACATGACACTTGTGTTATAAGCAAAGTTGTCTGTCTTACTTTAACCCGTGACATAATACTGAAGTTAAAGCTGACTCAATACCTCTTTATAATTCTTATTAGTGTTAATACGGAGTATTGAGGTCCCTCCTGGTCAGACCTGCTTCCCATAGCTCCTGGGCAAGGATGTCCAACCTGCAGCCCTCCAGCTGCTGCAGGACTACATCTCCCATAATGCTCTTTCAGCTAAGTGCCTGATAGAGGAGTATGGGAGATGTAGTCCTGCAACAGTTGGAGGGCGGCAGGTTGGACAGCCCTGTCCTTTGATGTTCCCGAACATTAAAGGGAAGCTCTGGGCCCCAGTCGGCCTCTCCATCGAAGAATGCGAAAAGCATTTCATACGCATTTTTTATCCGCTTAAAAAAAATAAAATAAAGGAACTTACCGTTGGGAATAGCATCAGTTCCAGGGGTGCCGGGCAGCACCGGCTCTGTGGCCCTGTGCTTTTTAATCGGTACAGGGGCTCCGTTCGGACCCTCTGTGGAACCCTCGTCTAATAACTTCTGGAACTGATTAGTGGTGAATATACGGCTTTGGAGCTGCCAGTGAAAGACGTGATTGGCTGCGAGCCATAGAAATAGGCAGAATCCCACCATGCATTTGCAAGGGAGACCACCGAGTATTTAAGGTGCCCGCTAAATGTATTAAAGTGACTGAGTGCCCCTTTCAGGTTTAATAAAACCACGGAAGATGCCCCTCAAGCAGTGTGCGTTCATAACATGATCTAGCCCTTTATTTGTGTATTTTGTGTGCCGTCTGCCAGGTCCCTGACATACAAAGATAGCGGGGTGGATATTGAAGCTGGAAATACATTGGTCCAAAAAATTAAACCGTTTGCGGCATCCACGGCGAGGTTGGGTAAGTGGTCCTGAGAATTACGGTAATTAGGTTTTCCAACGTTCCAAATTCCAGGAATATGACAGAAGAGGCTTAAGAGTTATGGGGGGGTTGGATGTTCACTACATTAAAAATAGCTTCCATGGCGCAGCTGGAAAGATATATGGGTTTGGGGATTACCTGCGTGATATCTAATGACCGAGAATTAGCACATTGTGGTCCTGTGAAAGATTAACTAAATGGAGCTTCCTCGCGTAGGTAGACTCATTCCTCTACATTCTGTACAATGAGATACTTAAATATTTTGTGGACTCCGTAACCTTGTGATTATTTGCGTATGGGAAGGTACTCTGAGATTTACGGTGCGGTAAAACAAACCCATAAAGATGTATATATTCAATACTGTGGTTCAGAAACCCCCCCAAGTTCGGGTACCTGTATAAGAACCCCATTTAGTGTCGCTAATCTCCATGTAAAAACTTTAGAAAAATATAATGTGAGGATTGATAATATCCATTTGTGTTTACCCATTGGTCCTTGGTCTTATCTTAATGTCAGGATTGCCTTGTGCCTGTCCCATGCATGTTTAAATACCCTCAATTCTACCAGCTGTACTGGAAGGACATTCCGCCTATCCACCACACACACTCAAAGAAATATTTTCTTTCATTACATTTATAACTCTTATTATCCTAGCATTCCTTCTCCTTTCTATCGCTATTTACACCCTTAAATGATATCCAGCTTTATTATTAGTGCAGCTCCCTTGGCTATAACACAAGTAGAAAATATTGTCGCCAGAAAGGTGGTTTCTTCCCAAAAGGGGCTCCTCTGTTGAATGCTACGCACCATTTAAAGACACCGTTTGCCCCCACAGGCTGTAACGCAGAGCTTGGGGGCTTTGCAGGGCTTTTTGACCTGAAAGCTGCAGGATACACGGATCCCATCCTTGTGTCGGGGACAGACGGCGTTGGAACCAAACTTAAGGTAATAGAACAACTCTCCCCTGAAAATGTCCCCCCCCGGTGTGTGTCTGTCTGTCTGGAGCCTGATGGAAGCCTCCATGGTACTTGCCTGGGGCACTCTTTGGCCGAGGACTGTCCCTAAATTAGTACAATTACAATTGTTCTGGGTAGAAATTATGTTAAAACCTTAATCTCTGTGTCTAATATTCAGTCCCTTTTTAAGTTTGCATCCAGGGACAAGGTGCTAACGGTTTCTCCTTTCTTGTAGATCGCACACGCGTGTAACAAACATGACACCATCGGCCAGGACCTGGTAGCCATGTGCGTCAATGATATCCTGGCTCAGGGAGCCGAACCCCTCTTTTTCCTGGATTATTTTGCATGTGGCGCGTTAGACGTAGCGGTGGCTGAGTCGGTGGTCTCCGGTATAGCGAACGCATGCAGAATGGCTGGATGCGCCCTGCTAGGTAAAAGTCTCGTTTCTGCAAATACTTTTTTTAGGAATGTGGAATCATTCGGGATTTTTGTTTGACGTACTTTATGTTCTATTATTCCTCTGACAGGAGGAGAAACGGCCGAGATGCCTGGTATGTATTCCCCTGGGGAGTACGACCTGGCTGGGTTTGCGGTCGGAGCTGTCGAACGTGGACACATGCTGCCGCGCATGGACAGGATCGGCACCGGGGACGTGGTTATTGGTATTGCTTCTTCTGGGGTTCACAGTAATGGCTTCAGCCTCGTGAGGAAGATTCTAGACCAGCAATCCTTGGATTTCTCCTCTCCTGCGCCCTCGTTCTGTGGCGGACAGACGTTTGGTGAGTATTTCGGCTCCCCGTGTTACCGAAAGCTCGGTTTCTAGACGTTAGACACTTTAGTTTTAAAGGCGCGCTCCGGTGTACCGTGTGGTCCCACCAATGAAGAATATGTATGAAAGTACTTTTGTCAGTGCTTTAAAATTCATTATTCACCTCATTTCTGCGAAATTCACGGGGACGGCTCAGATTTTCTGAAGCTCTCCCATACGAGCCTCCGAGCCAGCACTGGAGCTGCGCAGCACCGAGTATAGAGAGCATGCGCTTTAGTTAGCAGGAGATGCACTCACTGGGGTGGCAGGGAAAGAACGCCAAATATACGCGGGCTTCGCAGAAGGGGGGCACCAAACGAAATAAAGTGACCATCTGGCTATCATTTGCATTAAAGTGCACGTGGTTGCCAGTGTCCCTTTAACTTACATGTTGACTCGTGCGACATTTATGTCTGTACTACTGATGCAGTCCTTGCAATGAAATGCGTTAAAAACATTTCTATATACATATGGATCAAAAACTTAAACTGGAAGAAGCTATAAATGTAACCTCTTGCTGATAATTACAGTAAAATATGTGGTGTCTTGTTCTTATCATGGCGCAGGTCTAAGAAACCGCTGTCTAGTCACCTGGGGCTCATGGCGGTTAAGTGGATACATGTTGCGCATCATCTGTAACTTTGTCATTTTGATTTTGCAGGCGAGCTTCTGCTGACCCCAACTAAGATCTACAGTAAGACTCTGCTGCCTGTCCTGCGGTCGGGGAACGTGAAGGCTTACGCTCATATCACTGGGGGAGGTCTGCTGGAGAACATCCCCAGGGTTCTTCCTCCATCGTTTGGAGTCAGTCTGGGTGAGAAAAGCAGCTTTACTTCGTTTCCCTCTTGAACCATTATACTTCATGTGGTTAAAAAGCACCATAGAAGCTGGAATCCACCAGCAGCTGGAGAATTCAGGTTATCAGTATATTTTTTGACTTTTCAGATGCCCTTTGCTGGAAGATACCTGGCATCTTCTCCTGGCTTCAGGTTCATGGAGGACTCTCTGAGCAGGAGATGGTCCGCACCTTTAACTGCGGGATCGGAGCCGTCCTGGTAGTAGACAGTGACCTGGCTGAGAAAGTCCTGAAAGACGTTCGGAGCAGCGAGGAAGCCTGGATCATCGGGACGGTGACTCCAAGCCCCACGGGTGTGTTAAAACAAGTTCTGGCTTTATAAACAACAAAAGATGCTGCGAAAAAAAGCTGACCGCAAGTAGAACTTGTTTCCACAAAGATATGGGTCTTAGTATCAAGTAAATTATTTAACATACGAGCAGGACTTTACACATATGTACCAAACATGGCTCTCCATGCTTATGTGTACGCTTATCATTGCGAATGGTATGCAGGGACCAAGGATGTGCCCTTAAACCCAGTGACTTTTCTTGCTCAGATAGCATTGTAATCTTGTTTGGTCTCTCTCAAGCATTCATATCGAACTGAATTTCTCTTTCAGCCTCCGGCGGCGTTGAAATAAAGAACCTAACGGACGCGCTTCGCCGGACAGATCCGGAGCCAGAGGGCTATACCTCGGAGCGGAGCCCTGCTCTTCAGAACGCCGTGCCGGAGGGCAAAGTCAGGGTGGCCGTCCTCATTTCTGGTTCCGGTGAGAATTTAAACCTTTGTTCAGTAACTGGTTCTCAGAAAAGCAATCTGCGTGTTGTGTCTACATTTGGATCAATGCAGTTAGCACTATCTCGTTTATGGAAATCTAGAATTTGATGGCATTTAATGCAACGTCAGAAAAAGTGACTAGCCTTCAGCTACTTATTATTCGTAGGAGCCGTTAATAAATAGTATTTTTTTAAAATTGTATCTGAGTGGAAGCATAAATGGAAGATATCACTCGGCTTAATAGTTTCTGTTCTAGATGAGTACCGGTGTCTGTTAATCCGGATCTTGGTGTTCGCTATATTGGCATAATTATATATAAAAACTTTCAGGTACGAATCTTGAGGCTTTAATAAAGAGCTCACAGTCTCCGGGCAGCGCTGCTACCATTGTTCTGGTGATCTCCAACAAAGCTGGGGTGGGAGGACTGAAGAAGGCTGAAGCTGCTGGAATCCCTACGGTGGTAAGTCTTTCATTTCACAGCGGCAACCGAGAGGGGATTAAATAGTGTTTTACGAAAGGATCTCCTGGAGTTGCCCCTTTCTGCCGTTCGTCTATCAACCACATACACTCCGG
>VKOC01002486.1:0-10330 GCA_009364415.1 Spea multiplicata | reverse complement strand
TTATTAACCTTTTTCAGCCCATGGGGTTCAGAGTTCAAGAGGAACCCACCTCTGATTTATATCTCAGGTTAATTTCTTTCCTTATGTGTAACGTAAGGAGACAAAGTAACCTTGTCTTTTGTGTTACGCGAAGAGTCCGTGGTGGCCGTCTCGTATAGCAGGTGCTGTTGCCGTTGGCTTATGCAGAGGCCACTTGGAAGGCGCAGACGGATGGTTGGAAGCCGTGTTTAGCTGCAGAAGCGTCCGCAGATCAGCAGCCGGAGCTCAAATCATTCAACTTGATCTACTTTACAAATTCCTGGGAGCTTAATGCATGAAAGGAGCGTAATTAGCCTTCACGGAGGGCACTTTGCCATTAAGAGGAAGCTAATTATCTTCTGCTAAAACCATCATTCATTCCGCAATACCTCTATGAAATCTGACTGCCCGTAACAAATCTAGTTTATCATAAGCCGCGTTTCTTTTAATCACGATCTAAGCGTTTCTAACTGTACGGAGTTCCTAAAACGTAAATTTAACGTCGTCTTTTCAAACCGGGGAAGCGCATGCGGCTTCATTCAACAGTGTTGGAGACGTTGAGCAGTGTATTGAATTTCCATAATGTAATGAAGCTTTGTTCGCTCTAGTTTGCTAGTAAAATGTCTTGATACAGGGATGGTTTGCATGGTAAATTGATCATTCACATCGAGTTTCACACAATACGGAGTGATGAGACTGTGGCGTTACTTACAACATTTCAGAACTAAATTAGTTATCCTGCGGGCTTAAAGAAAAGCCATCATTAGGAAATGTAACTGTTTACTGTAAATTGTACTCGAAAAAAGTATGTGCACCAATGGTCTGGGAAATACTTGAGTATGGCGGGCTGAACCATATCACCATATCGTGTATGTGTGTGTGTGTATATATATATATATATATATATATATATATATATACGCACAATAAACGCCCAGTGCTGTATACAGTAACATAGGTTAGAATTGACAACCTGATTTATTTTGTCCCATAAACTTTGTTTATCCATGTGATGCTGCCTTTCTCTGTGCAGTCGCT
The DNA here is from genome assembly GCA_009364415.1 of Spea multiplicata. Classification (NCBI taxonomy): domain Eukaryota; kingdom Metazoa; phylum Chordata; class Amphibia; order Anura; family Pelobatidae; genus Spea; species Spea multiplicata. Next base: position 9,274 of record VKOC01002486.1, on the reverse strand, counting down.
ACACTGAGCTTATTCTTTATGGCTAATGAAGTCCGTTCTTCCATAGACTTTCATCAGTCATGATGTCTGGCTGGTCGATTAACATTAAAACATTCTATTGATATGATTAGAAGTGAAGGTGTGCGTCTAGTAGATTGTTCTAACATAACAGGGCGAGAGCATATACGAAGCCTGAAAACAGTATATTATGCCAAAAAAAAATACAAATAAAACGGCACAATATTTTTGATTTTTTTTAATCTGATGCTAGAATACAAAATGGCCAGCCTTGTCTCTCCATAAAGGATAGTTAGGTTGTAACAGAGAAATGTTTCATCCCAGTTTATGTGTGATTTACGGTTTAGGGAATAGGCTCCAAATTATCTTATTCCTGAGATGATATTAAGGCACATCATCATGATATTAAGGCATATCATGGTGTAGGGTTTCCTTTTTTCATAGGAGATGTGATACACCCGGTGTTTTGTATCGCTGAGTGTGAATATGGGGTTATACGTTGGTTATTTGCAGCTTCGTCGGATAGGACATGTAGTTGTTGGGAAGCTGGAGCGGAGGAGAAAATGAGAAATGCTCGGATGGAGCGACTTATAACCGTTCTGTCCTTTTCAGATGCTGCTCTGCAGCGGTTTGCAAAGCTTTTCTTCGGCTGTCTGGGCGCGGTCTCCAGTGGCATGATGTACGCGGTCTACCTGTCTACCTACCACGAGCGCAAATTCTGGTTTTCTAGCCGACGGGTAAGTCGTGATCCTTTAATCCAACAAGTTACGTGTTGTGTTCTCTAGACTAGATTATTTTTTCATAAAGTTACTTTTTTTTTACATTATTGACTTTCTATAACAATTGATGGCTAAATGGTTCTCCTTTTCTTTTTTTTTCTTTTTTAGATAGTTAATCATTTGACGCGTCTGTTTCCTTCCCGTTCCCCACTAACTTTATTTCCCTTCGCGGTAAAACTTCTGCATAGTGTTTTCATGGAGGTCAACGCTCTGGAGGGGATGTGCGTCTCCACAGAAATGTTTCTCATTACAGCCTGCCCTTTTCCAGTCAATGTAGTAAGACGGCCTTTACTAGTTGCTGTTCTATATTGCAAAAAACTGTTAATATCAGTTCTGCCAACAAAACTCTGACATAGAATAGCAACTAAAGCCTACAGAGCATTTAGAGGAGCAGTACTGTAAACTTTTTTACGTCACCGTTCTGCCCTGCGTGCGCTGCGGAGCGTTTCCATGTGAAATGCTCGGTTCTATGTTGGCTGCTGCTCTTTTGTGCCGGATGAGCACCGGGATTTAATCTGCAAACCTCTGCGTTGTGTGCCCTGCTTGAACATTGATGACCAGTGTTTATAAACCACCCCAAAGCTTTTAGTACTTAACAGACTTAAGTATTCTGTCATTAGGCTGCCGCCGTGAAGGGGGCACCGGATATGGAAATTGGTGTCCTTAGGAAGGAGAATGAATGTATAGGTGTAATGACAGTCCTGATGTTTAACAATAACGTGTCATGTATTCAAAAGTAATGATAGAAAATGCTCACATGTTATTATTTTGCTTCTTAATACATGACTGGAAGTTGTAGTCCAGTGACAGTTGGTTCTTACACCTGGATTTGAGGGCAGGACACCTTGAGCAGGTGCTTATTGCCCTCTGGATGAAGCGGCATTGCCTCAATATGCCAGGTCGTGTTGATTGTACAAATTGTGCATTTATACTGTCTTTTTTCGCTATGGTTGTCCAGACAGGTCCCGTATTGTAATAGTTTTCTGTTTAATGGTACTCTAAATGCATATCCCTCAGAACACGTTCCAGATGTTTCTCCAACCCCGGCTCCTGGCCCTCGGAGGGCACGTGTGAGTTACTCGCTTCGATTTCCATGATTTTCAGGATTTCCAGGGGGTTTGTTTTTCCTCTCCATGGAAGAAAAGTCCAAGAACAAAAAGCTTGTACATCAAGCCAATATTTTAGTCTTTCTGTTCTTTTTTTTTTTTTCTTTTCTTCAGGATCTTGAACGAGAAATAACCTTTCAAGGAGATGGTGCTGTATATTATTCCTTTTATAAAGACATGCTCCGGGCACCGTCCTTTGAAAGAGGTAAATGCTTTCTACTTTTAATTCAACAAGCTGTATTGTCTAATAAATAGCTCAAGATCTAGAATTTGCCCTTGCGTGGTACTTGAATAATTAGGCCCCCAAAGCCAATTTTACCAAATTTGTGTTCAATTCTATAACTTTCTCATTGTCTCTGAAGGACAAAGCCGTACCTGTGCGGTCACTTCCAACGGGGTATCACTACAAACCTGCAGTGCTATAGATCATATTATCCCAAACGGATAACCATTTATATATATATATATATATATATATATATATATATATATATATATATATATATATAGTGATGGGTGCGGGGAGATGTACCCCACATATCCAATACAATCGCCTGATTTACCTGTTGTAGGACATTACAAGAATAATACTAAAAAAAGCACATAACACATACCTGGAATCCCAAGCTGCCGAATATTATTTTGTGGCCCTCGGCACAGGGTTTTGGACGCCTGCGCACCCCGCTTCACGTGTTCCCATATTTCTGACAGGTGTGTTTGATCTGGCCTACAACAACAAGACCGTGTCTCTGAAAACCATCAACGCTGTGCAGCAGATGTCTCTGTACCCAGAGCTGATCGCCAGCGCTCTCTACCAGATGTCCAGCAACCAGGTGAACCAAGCCGGCCCTTTCATTTTTCTTTATTTAGTTGAAAACTGAAGCTTTGGGGTTTTTTTTTTGTTTGTTTTTTTTTTACATTTTGTGTTTAATTGTTTATCTATTTGTCTTTTCTTTAATAGTTTCTTAAAGTCTCTATTGGAAAGGAACGGACTCAACATACACCCCTAGCTTGTGCCAGGGGGGTTGTAGGCGCATAATGTATTAAGTGCTGGGATTTAGTGTAGTAGTCGTGTAGTAGACCCCCTACATTTTCTTTGTGTCCAAAAATTAGGACGATATCTTAACTACATTTGTCTTCAGAGACTTACAATACAGGGTAAATCACATGGAAACCAGTAAAACCTCATATCTGTTCTGCGCCTCAGTAACTCGGACACGCGGGAATCATATATTACAGATTTGGGTAAATGGTATGTCTGATTTGAACTCGATTCCCAGACCTGGCTCCTTGTTTTACGATGGATCAAGTCAACAATGTTTGACATTGAAATAACAAGCAAAATGTTATTTTTGCAGGGTGCTGTCGATCCCGTGTATTTCTATATTGGGATCCTCTTTGGCTTGCAAGGAATTTACGCCAGCGCCTTGTTTGTGACTAGCTGGATAATGAGCGGAAGCTGGCTGGCGGGCATGCTGACGGTGGCCTGGTTTATCATTAATAGGTATGAGCAGAGCTAAACTTTTCTAACATTTCCTATGCGTTTCTATAGCTCCAATCTCACGTGGCATCCTGTATTTGGCATCAAGGATGACATTATTCATTATTCCTACTCTTTCCAAAACGACTAAAATATTAGGTTTTTCAAATAGAAACAAGATATGCCTTTCTAGAGTTCAGAGCTTGACTCTGTCTGTAGAAAACGATTGTAAAACAGTGGCATTTTACTCTGCATGTGCCGTAAAGAGTGACCATCGTGAGAACCCACCTGGTTTTTCTGCAGTAAGGAATGAACCCACAACCACAAAATGCCGCTCCGCTTCTCCCGCTAGGCTGTTCTTCTTTGCAGCCGTAGCTTAATCTAGTCCAGGGGTGCAGGACTCTAAACCAGTAGTTTGATGAACTTCATTGGCGTTCCTCTGCTCAAGCTGGGATATGCAAAAAATGGCGGTCTGTTAGAAGCCCTCCTATTGCTCTGTTGCTCTGGCTTGTAGCTGAATAAATGCCTGTGTATAGAAGAGACACCAAGGCAGGAGTTTTAGAGGAAAAGATTCTGGAATAAGTAATTCATATTTGTTTGTTAATTGATCATTGTATTTTGCCCTTTGTTTCAGGACAGATACCACCCGAATGGAGCAGTCCCTTCCCCTCCGAGAAAACTGGGCTTTGCCGTATTTTGCCTGCCAAGTCGCGGCTCTCACGGCCTATTTAAAAACCAACGTCACCTTTTCTGTGGAGGTACAGGCGTGTCTGCTTCGAACATGTACTATTTATTACAGACGATCGAGTGTTTATCTAATCACCAGTAGCAGGCATTTGCATTAAAATATAAAAATGGAAAGCTTTAAATACTTTACAATTATTTCATCTTCAAAGTTATCCCCAATTTTAACCTTTTGAGAGCCAGAGGGTTAATACACCCATACTTTAGTTGAAACATTGTGCAGCGATATGGAATGTGAGGGTGCTATATAAAACAATAAATTATAATAACTAATCTCAAGACATACAAGTTCAAAGGGCACATTTATACAATTTTCTGTCTCACTCGGCTAATTTTAATTTTCTAGAACCTGACAAAGAATTGCTTTGTATAATTCTCCCCTTTGCAGCATATCGTGCTCTTATGTTTATTATTACTGGATTTGGCCCGTGAATGTCGTACGCTTGGGCCGCATAATCATTTCCAAGCAGTCCGTCGCTATTATTAAGCAGCATTAAAAGATACCTCGCACACCATTGCTCTGCTCTAATGGGTTATATAGAGCCGTGGATGTGATATTAACCTAATAATGGCCGGACGCTCATTGCTATAAGAAGCTGTTATCTCTTTTTAGAACCGCATCGTAATTGCACAGCAGCTGATCATGGATAATGTGCTGCTCTGTCATATCTATAATGCAACCACTGACTTATATATAATATGTAATTATCGTCCTTCTTTGTATCTATTTATATTCTGAATCTTTTTATATTCAGATTACCTTTGCATATATATATATATAACAGTAAAAAAGTTAAGAGCCGGGAAGGTCAGTTGAAATCACTTATATTAAGTTGTTTAAACAAGTGGGGACATCATTGTGTTGCTTAAAAATTGATGTAGAAACATAGGATGCTGTTTTGTTTATTTAGCTTTTCCATTATGTGGGCTTGTGTGTTGGTCCTGCTTGTTACACACCAAAGATCTGAAATATTTAATTATTGGTGAGGAAATGCAAGTTCCACTAAATATTATACATTTGATGTGGTTATGTTCCCCTACTGTTTGGTCGCACATACTGTAAAACCTTGTGTTTCTCCTTTACATACGATGGGAAAACGAACGCCCATGAACCAGATCTCCTGGCCGTAGTTCCTGATTTGTGTTCCCTTTTGATTTTTCTTTCAGAGGTTCTGCTACTTGCTGATGAGCGCCTCTACCTATACGTTCATAATGATGTGGGAGTATAGCCATTACTTGCTCTTCATACAGGCCTTGACTCTGTGTCTTCTAGATGGCTTCTCGCTAGTCCAAAGGGAGAAGGTATGGCAAGCGGTTATGTCCTGTTTACCCATTGTACATGTTCCAGAATAGCCACCAACACTTTTAAAGGCTTTTTATAGTTTTTATTTACCAAAAGCGGGTTATTACTGATACTTGGCTTAACCATTGCATAAATAGGCATATGATGGGTATTATTTCTGTTCTGCAGGTTCATGAAATCCATAAAATGTATGTTTTCTCTGCGGCGGTGGGATATTTGCTCCAGTTTGAGAACACGGCCCTGCTGACCTCGCCGTTGTTAAGCCTTGTTGTGGGGTCAATGATTGCTAGAAGCCTCCAGGTAACACTCCATGGGACAATGTGCATAGAGCACCTCGAGAATGAGGTTTACAGCAATCGCCATGGAAACCAGTGTAATCTTCCTGCTGATTGCGTCACTACTTCTTTTTCTAAAACTACTGTATATAAAGAACCCCTAAACCTTTGCAGTCATCTTTTGTGGCATCTCTGTGATCTATCTTACGCTAACCAAGTGTTCCTTGCTTTCATAGATCACTGTCAAAAAGGGCACATTCCGGGCGAAGGTGATGAAGATCATGTATTTTTATCTGGCGTTTACGATTGCGGTATCAATTCATTATTTATTGAGGGTAGGTGACATTGTAAAGTATATTTTAGAACACTTTGGGGGGAAAATGTTAAGGTAAAATTCATACCACTATTATAACATGAAATGTTTTTTCCCCTCTCTCACAGACTGTCGTTCCTCACAACGAAAATCGACAACTTTTGAGATTCCTCCAAGTAAAATTTGGCCTGAACATGACCAAGTGAGTTAGAATGACTGTTATATATATATCTGCTATAAAAGTTTGAAGACAGAAAATATCTTACTATTTATTTTTAAATTACTACCTAAATGTGATTAATATACTTTTCAGTTAAAGATGTAAGGTGATCGTAAATTGGTACATTTCTTTTTTTATAAAGCTGTTGAGAAACTGCTTTAAGACCTGCTGTCGTGGTTAGTTTAATATTCCTCTAATATAAGTCCTTAATATAAACTCAGTTTTCATCTTTATCATCATTGCAGTCGTTTCAAATGGTAAAAGGGGTCGCCTTTCTTTCAGGGCATGTTTTTGAAAGCATGGTTAGGGGCAGGGCTTTACCAACATTTTCTTACCCAACTTTGTGACCTGCTGATATTTTTGTGTATAATTTTATTTATTTAGGCAATTATACATCATTTTTTGTGACTTATAGGACGGTAGACTGTGGTGATGCACTCATACCAATCAAACTATCTGATTCCCTAGGAAAGGGGATTTGGGTTGCAAAATGAGAACACTTGGCAATCACTGTTTATAGCGCTTTTGCCGGTCCTGTTGATGGGTCTCGTCACAGACGCTGCAAAATGTAAAAGAAAACCTAAATCTTGTGTCTTTCCAATCCAGGAACTTCACAGTAAATTGGCTGCTATGTCAGGAATCCTTCCAGCCTCCATCCCAGGAATACATCTTACGGCTGACGCAGTCCTCGCTCTTGCCTTTTTATATCCTGGTATTGCTGATTTGCCTATTCTCTGTATCTCAGGGCATCTATAGACGGATTTCGTAAGTACTCATCTCCTAACATTTCTCTGTGCTTCAATCATTTAAAATGTTTTTACAAAAAAAAAATCGCTGGTCTGAATCACGAAAAGATGGAACAGTGCATTGTGTGTGTGTGTGTATATGTATGTATATGTATATATATATATATGTATATATATATAATTGTATATCTCTTTCTCATTTACCCACGTGCAGAGGCATTCCAGCAAGCACCAAAGTGACACTCGAGGAGGGTCGAATAGGAGAACGTCCGGAAGTTGTGTATCATGTCGTGCAGGGTCTCCTGCTGGGTTCACTAGCGATGCTTTTTGAAGGGTAAGCTGATACTGATGTGAGCAGCCTTAACACACGTTCAGCTCCGACATTACACAAGAGACGATCATTTTGGTTAATTACTGCATTTGCTCGACAACCCCCCCCAAAATTTGAATATTAATTTAGGAAAAAAGCCCAAATATAAGACTACCCTGTAGGAAAAAAGTTTTACTACTAAATATTCACATGTAAACTATTTTTTCATATTTAATAAAAACTATGACTGAGAAAAATGCATTTTTTGTTTTTATTTTCTTTTATTTGCCAACCTGCGCCTCAGTTATGCACATCTGCCCCCCCCAGATATGCCTTATACCACCCTATATGCCACTCTGCCCCCCCCACCCCCCCCCCCACCCCAAACTAACCAATGCATCCCCAGACTTGTCCCCCGTGCTTCAGACTCCCTGGTGTCTAGTGGGGGCAGTCGGTGGCCGTTGCACGGAGACGGCATGCCTAGACAACCTCCGCTTCTGCTGGCACTTCCGCTGGGGCTTGTGTGATGGAGCACCGGAAGCTCATGTGACGCTGGCACTCCGTCATAGAAGCCCGTCGCTCAGACGTCCACCGGCTGCCAGAGAGGAGGATCCAGGTCCCTGCAGCGCTGCGGGGATCTGGATCCTAGTCTTAAAGTCAGACCTCTATTTGAGCTCTGATTATAAGACGATCCCCAATATAAGACGAGGGGTGTTTTTTTTAGAGCAAATCCATTTAACATAAAATCAAGAGAGATTAGAGAGAGTGTAGCAGTGTACAAACGTGCATGAAACATACTGATCTTTTTTTTCCCAGAGCGTGTGGATATATATTTAAAAATGATGTTCCGATATTAATAAGAAGCACCTCTGTGCCATTCCAAATTTAACCCTTGTTTACACTCATTACCTTGCTTTTCAGCATGAAGTACCTTTGGACACCGTATGTGTGCATGCTTGCTGCGTTTGGGGTTTGTTCACCTGAACTTTGGATAACGCTTTTCAAATGGATCCGTCTGAAAACCATCCACCCGGTCCTGCTGGTAATGAAATGAGGATTTGTGTTCGTTAATAGTGACCGATCAGAGAATGGCGTGTAATAACCACTTTTAGCAGGCAACAAACACGCTTCTCAGGCAGACGTCCTTACATGAATATTATGCTTTTACAATCTGGCTCTGCATTTCGGTTAATTAATGCTACAGCCGCCAACCGGTCCATGATGGGAAAATGAATCGGAAACATCAGAGTGTAGTCCCTGAAATGTGACTTGAGAAATTTCAAGCAGCAGATGTTAAGTCTGTAACATTGATATGTTTATCTGTGCACAGGGCTGACTCTACGGAGTTTTCCCTACATCATGCATCAGTGAAATAAAATATTTATTGGTACAAACAAACTCCCATTTAGTGAATAAACCCCAGTATTTCCAATGCACCAATCAAAATGTACACCGATATGTCCTTTTTTTCTTATTCTAGGCTCTTGTTTTAAGCACCGCAGTGCCCACTGTAATTGGCTTCAGCTTATGGAGGGAGGTGAGATTCAGCGGGTGTTTTCTCATAGAATTTACTCTATCTGTGCAGTCGTATTATAGATGCTGGATGCTTAAGCAATAACTAATAATTGGCAACTTATCGATAGGGTGGATATAAGACCATGGAAGGAATAATTTAGCAAATCCTGGAAAAAACGAAGTTAAGACGTATAAAGAGGGGGAGCGAGAAAACGTGTCTATTAACACCGTTCTATTGCTTCCATAGTGTATATGTTGGATTTGGGACAGACTACTGGTTAGTTTAGACCCCCATTACTAAAGACTGAGAGGGTCTGGGGCTTCTATGTGGTCTGCTAATAGGAGCTGAAACCACAATTTTGCAGGCTCTTCTGACAACTCCCCCTTTAGTGAATAAAGGACTTGTTGGGAATGTTAGCATTTGTCATGCAGGAAAAATACATAAATATGGTAATTATGTTGTCTTTAAAAAAAAAAAAAAAAATT
>VKOC01002484.1:0-43295 GCA_009364415.1 Spea multiplicata | reverse complement strand
AGCTGGTTGGGCTGTACAAACAGAGCTGGACTTGTCTGCAGGATACTTGAAGTCTGTGTAGATGCAAGTGGGGGAGTTTGTGGCAGTTTGGCTTTGGCTCACATTCTTTGCCTTTTGGCAAGCCAAAAGTTTTACCATCAGCTCATGCCTTTCTGCAATTTGTGTCACTTTATAATAATGTATCATTCTGATCATGTTAATGCAACTTTTAAAAGCAAAGGCTAGTCCTCAAAATTATTTTTTTTATTTGTAATGCATATTAGAGTCAATATTTCATTGACTTCAATGCCTGTTACTGCATGCAGATTGGGACTTATTGGTGTTATTGGAGTTATAATATGCATATTCTCATTAGCACTTCCATTGAAGTCAACGAAGCAGCAGCCAATCAGATGTTATCTAGCGTTCAGATAGAATCAGACCCCATTGACTTTAAGTTGAAATTCAGCAATGGTGAACCTATGGCATGCGTGCCATGATGGGCACCCCAAGGCCTCTGTTATGGCACACGGCCAGGTTGCCAACCGACCGGCTAATTTTTTAAATCAACCCAAAAAAAGGGAGCACCCTCTCTGTTCATACAGACCTCTGTTTCAGTGTTGCCTCGTGAAGGGTGCCAGCTATTGATTCTCAGCACTCATGAGGAAAGAGATGGGGAGAAAGAGTAGTATAGTAAGAAAATAAAGAGGTAAATCGAAAGATGAAAATTGGGTACTAAGGCCCAAAAATGTTCGCCATCACTGTTGTAGTTCTACTAACCTTGCGGAAGAAGTGTACCGACAAATGCTTTTAGTAGAGGCAGTTGGACGGAGTTCAAAGAGAATGAAGTCTACTACTGACTCTTATATGCATTTTAGATTAAAATAATGCTGAGGTGCCCCTTTAAAATTGGCATATTGTTTTGATGTTGCATCAAACCCTTTTTTCAAATGATTCTATGTAATAAAAAAATTAAGTGTTATTTGCGTGTGAATTTACACAGTACAGGGAGATATCTGGCACAACTATATTACAAGCGTTCAGGACATACCTCATAGCCATGAAATAGTGGAGCAGATGATATACCAACTTACATGCACAGAGTCCTCTGTCAGCTAGAAGAGTACTTGGTAACCAAAAGCTGGTCACACAAGGACATGATTGCCTCATAACCATACCAGCTGTGAACTTGGCACAACATTAGCTTCATGAACCCACTGACTATGACAGGAGTGTGTAACTGCACAATACTCAAATAAAAACATGACTGTGTACTAGGCTTGAGTGATATAAGTACAAATATATAAAATATTATTTACTATATAATTAACGAGAACATAAAGCATTAAGCATAAATGGTGTAACAGAAGCATGTTATATTCCAGAGTAGGTCTAGTTCTATAATGTATAGATTATAATTATTATTATTCCTTTTATGAGGAAAACTCCAGCCATATGTGAATTAATTTATGTGAGTTTATACTTCACAAATACTGTGGGGTAACACTTTACATGTGACTGTCGGAAACATATGAAATATTTTGTCAGAACATGAAAACAATATAATTGATGTGGTCACCCCATTTTACAACCCGAGCGTTGGGTCTGTAGTTTATTCCCCACCCAAAGGGCTGCTTGATCACCTGTAGAATTGGGTTATACAGTTCTTTGCTCCCTTTTTGGGGTAAAGGGTTAATCCTTATAAATAAACATGTATGATTGTAGTAATTGCTCTGATATTCCAACACAAACAAGAGAAAGGAAATTTTTCACTCGTTGTTTTTTCTCCCAGCATAGAAAAATGAGGAAGGTCTACAGCGCGTTGTAGTGGAACAAAGTTTTATTTGTTGCCCATAATATGTGTCCTTTGATAAACAACTCTTTATGTTAAACTCTTCTACTATATAATAGTATAATAATAACTATAATATTTCTGCATAAGTCTTCCAACATACTGTATAATCCATTTTACTAATATAGGCCCAGCTAATGTAGTCTGTTAACCACTTGAGTGCCAACGTTATACATAGAAAGCAAAGTTCAGACAACCAGCTACATGTCTCCTATGTAGTGGCACTTTGTGTCCCCAAGTTAAATAATCCTGTAGCATAGTGGGGCTGCCCATCTGCTCTCTTCTTCTACGTTCTCTTGTAGAAGTTTTCCCAAGACTTCTGTTATAGACTGATACCTTGTATTTACACTTACAAGCTTCGTCTGGTGAGAAGAGAAGTCTGCCGATCGGTCTGTGATCGATCTGAAGTCAATAATGTCTGTTTGCTACTGTAATAATCAGTGGTGCTGCAAGAAAAGGTAAAGTGAGTTTGAGATCAAGCCTGATCACTGCTACAATGGACCCCCAGTATGAAAGATTGAAAAAAGAATAAGAAAATACGGTAAATGTTAAAAGTAAATAGCAAGTTTATAATAATCCGATTTTTTAGATGGTGGTTTTCAAGTCATAGTGTATTCTGTGTTGAAGAGTGTGCCCTAAACTATGTTTTGTGGTTGCACTCACAACTAAATGGTCAGAAATGGCTCTCATGCAACTGTTAAGTGTCAGCTTACTTTTCTCAGGGTGCAAGAAAGAAAACACGGAAATAATCACTGTGTACTAGTCCACTAACACGTTTCGCCCAATACGGCTTCCTCAGAGTGGGTGTTCTCACAAATCCTAAATGTAGGTGTATTTAAAAAAACAAACAAAAAAAAACCTGATAAATGTTTGTGAACTAGAACTCCCATCACACCCAGCAAGAATAGCGATGCCATACAAGTACACGTTATATTATACCTAGAGGTTTTTTAATTTGTATGATAAATAATTTAATTAACCCCTTGTCCCCCTATCACCTGCATAGGCTGCGTGTGCAATGCACACACAGTACATACAGTATATGGAAGCTTCTAAGAAAGGTTTGGAATTCATGGAGAAATAATGAGAGTATTTTATTTAACCGCTATACTGTATCATGTAATGATTCAATCTAAACCATAATAATGCAATGGTTAACAAATCAGCTCATTATTTCTCAATAAATTTCAAACCAAATGGTAAAAGTAACTAAAATGATCTGCATTAAGTGTTTATGATAATTATTCCAGCTGCACGTTACCAACTGAATGCCTGTGTTGTCGGATAGGTTGTACTGTGAAGATTTTTCCCAAAGACAGCAAAATTGCTTTCCCACCACAAATTGAGATTGTAGTAGTGTACTGGCTGCATCTCTTAACACACATTAACATTGCTGCACTTTTTGTTCACGTTTTCTTTGCCAGAATATTCTTTCCTTCTAAAGGTGAAGTGAGAAAAAACCTCATGAATTGGTTCTTCATTTATTTTGTTGGCTGTAAAATAAATCCAGTTCCCTGTGTATCCCCTAGAATGCTCACAATCTATTTTTTGTGATTGCTACTACTACTTCTACTACTTCTACTACCACAACCACACGAGTGGGTGGGGCTATGACTTGACCACACCCACTTGGCTCCCCGTAATGCTTCAGATTACATGATGATTTGTAACAGTTGTATTCCCAAGGGCAGATAGGTAGAAGTCATTGTGATCCCGGTTCCTTAATATCCAGACAATATGTATCAGATATTACCAATCTCACTAAGGGGAGAGTGCAACAAAGGGGAGAGTGCAAATACTTTAACCTGTACCTTGTTTAGTGTTATTAATGATCTTAACTTTAGTGTGGCACTACAGAAAACTGTAAGATGTGAGTATTTGTGTTTTTAGGTATAGGTTTTGTTGCATGAAAACCCAGCCGTCACCTCTTTCTGACCTGCTGGAAGCAGAAGCTGCCAATGTTTTATGGCCTGACATCTACAGTAATGTCCGGAAAGACGAGCGCCGGCTCATTATTAAATTAAGCCAGAAAAAAGCAATTGTGAAACTCATTCTCTGCTGTAGTGTAGTCCTTATATGCAGTCATGATGCTACCAGTTTTCAACAGGTGATTTGGAATTAAGACCAAAAGGCCTTCCATCTTCACCATAAGCAATATATAGTTGTACATTTGTAATGTCTATGGGTATTTATACAGTCACAGAAGCCTTTAAACATGTGAGTTGTTACTTCATCAATTACAAAACTGCCAAAGCTTTTCATCTTGTTGTCACTTGTTGTCAGGATAGGCTGTATCACAGACTTATTGTCACGCGCGCCGCTGTACCTACCTCTGACGCCAGGGCTGCCTCGCCTGGTCCCGACTCCTCCGTCGCTGCGGTTCCCGCCGTGCGCACACGGCGGTGTCGCGGTCCCGCACCTTCCACCTCTGCTGGGACCGCGTCTGCTTGCCGTGGGCGCGTCGGTGCGTCTCCCTCGCGTACCGAGGGGGACGCGGTTATGACGCGGCGCAGGTCCGCATCGGGCATACCGCTGCGTACACTGCGTACGCGGCGTACGCAATCTACGCAGCGTACGCAATCTACGCAGCGTACGCAATCTACGCAGCGTACGCAATCTACGCAGCGTACTCAGCCTGTGCAGCGTACGCGGCGTACGCAACGTACGTAGCGTACGCTACACAGCTGTTTGCAATCACTCACCTATTTAAATGCCACTTTTCTCTCCTGTCTTCACCCGTTCAAAGTGTAATACTTTTTGGGTGTGCTGATTGCGTTATATTATCTTGAATTCCTTGTGTACCGACCTTTACCTGTTTTTTGACTACGATTCTCGCTACCTGCCTACGACCTCGGATCTGTTTACCCGTTTTGCTCCTATTCTGCCTGCCTCGACCTCGGATACGTTTGACTTCGCTGCCTGCCTTTGTCCTTTTGATTACGGACTGTATACTGGACTTCTCTACAGTGCTTATCTGCATAGTAGGATCCTTCCTCTCTTCCTGACCCCGTAACACTTATGGGCAAATTGCATGCTCTCAGATGGTGGAACAGCTATGGTCACCCCTCACGACTTGAAGGGTTATGTATCACAAATAAGTCTACTAGTCCTGGCAGTAGTGGCTGATGGGTACAGTAGCCATTGGCAATGGCATATTCTGGGCTCGTCAATCTAGGCAGATCTGGGAGTCCGTAGCCCATTAATGCATAACCAGCGGCATATCGCTATTGATCAATCACGCTCTTAGGTTAACTTAAAGGGCTGGTTGAGTAGATCAGCGATTTCCCTTGTAACCAGGCCATTTACACAATGGAAGTCAACACAGCAAGTCATGCAAGAAATGTTAGTCCTTGTCCTCTTGTCTCATTTCCCCTCAACCTCTTAAGAGAATGCCCCCATATTGTAATAGCTCTCATATTAAATGTAATACGGTAATAATCATAATAAGATGTAATATCCCATAGTACCCAAAAGAGTAGCTCCCAGCTACTCCACTAGACCTCTAAGAAGTGCATCCCAGGTAACTCCACTACACTGCAAATAATTAAATGCTGGTTAGGTTGAGGAAGGGCTCATTGTGGCCAGTTTTTTTTACTGAAAACCTACCCCACTGGGTAATATACGTTCCTCAGCATTATACTATTATTAATTCAGCAATGTTTGGCCTTCAACATTGATGTTTAACACTAGGTCTGAGAATTCCCATTTCTTGTAAAATGTTGTTGTTTTAAATTGCACTTTACTTGCATCCATACATTGCTTAGTTTCTTGGCAATTCCAGTGCCTTTTAATGGATGAAATGGACCCTATCCATAAATGTTATTTTAAGATCTCATTAAGCCCTACCTCAGATCTACTACAGTTTGAGAATTAGAACACATGTAGCTCTCATGTACAATGTTTCCTTAAGTAGTATCACATGTCCTTTACAAGTTTAATTATTATCATATATTTGTTACTGATTTATTTTGGGTAAGCGGGGCAGGTTTTTCAAATTAAATTTGGGGATATTTTAATGCTTCCTTTAAATGATTTCAACAAGTTGCAGGAAACCGGCAGAGATTACATACTATATTTGTTACAATAAAAAAGAAATGTATCCATAATAAGTGAGACGTCTTCAGAATTATTTTTTATTTATAGATACTGAAATTCAACTAAAAAAATTAACTTTGAAAAATAACTCACATTTAGACTTACAGTAGTTACAAAGTAACTTCCTACTTGTAAACACTAAATAAACCTAAGCAATTGTATTTATAGATTAAGAGATTATATTATATATATATAATATATAATATATATATATATATATACAGAAAGCAGGGCATTGTTATTGATGGTGTATATAGTTTACCAAAAGTGCTGTTGAGCTGAAAAAGTCTATGCTTTTGTATCTTTTGTTTTTGTTGGCAATAGTCGGCTGTAAATGTTAGTTAGTGCTCAAAAGAGAAAGACTTTTCTTTTGTTCTCTTTATTAAAATAGTTTTGTTTGCCAGACCTGAGGACTGCGGTTTCAAAAGAAATACAACCTTGTGTGGTGTTTCAAATCTTAAGACTGTGTGGTATTATAGTCTCAGGTCACAATATACATATGTATGTATATATATTTATATGATATATATATATATATATATATCGACTTCCTGATAATGAAACCTAGACAAAAATAAGCACGTACTTAAAGCAGAATCTTCCAGTTCCAGAGCAGCAGTAGAACACCTCCTCCATGATCCAACATTTTGTGCCACTTGAATCCGTCTACTATTAAAATCATTGGGAGCACCCTCCGGAATGCTTGATGACTGGCGGTAAGTATATATATATATATATATATATATATATATATATATATATATATATATGGCATCAGATGTGCTCTGCCAAACACATGACCTGCGCAAAAAATAGCTGTGGGTCTGAAAATAACCAAATGCATATGATGGATTTCTGGAGAATTAGATGAGGTATTTAGAGCCAGTGGTGTAACTACAGCTGCGATGGGGCCCATCTCTTTAGAGGGCCCGGAGCAACCCCTGAAACCCCTTGTTCCTATGTCCTCATACTGGTTCCAAATTGTTTAGCAAGGGCCCTTCAGATCTGGACCACTCCCTTTCAAAACTATTTTGAATCAGCACAAGGAGACAGGAAGGTATGGGGGCAACGTTACGTTACCCCGTGGGGAAACCGAGGCTGTTTGCACAGTGTGTGTGAGCATGGATGTGTAATTGTGCTTGTGTGAGCATGGATCTATAATAGTGTGTGTGAGCATGTGTTTACATGTGTGGAGTGTGTTGGAATGGGAGGCAAGGGGCAAAGAAGGCACATACAGTTATAGCACATACAAACTGAGGGCAATGATGCCACATACCAGCTGTTTGGGGCAAAAATTACACAGATAAGCTGTTTGGGGGTTAGGGTGGCAGTCACAAGTTGTTTAGGGCAAAGGTGGCACTGTGGCACATGTTCCCTATGTTGCTTGGTGAGGGTTCTAGGTACGTCTCTGAGTAGAGCTCAGACAGTCATGTTCTTAGTCAGAAAGAAGAACATGCGGCACACATCTTTTCTATATCTTGTTATTTCATGAATCACCAGACAGCTATTTGTTCAGTGACGGGTGGTCATGTAATTGCCAGTTTTAACAGCATGTCAACTTTGACCCATTCAGACTGGAGAATGGAAGAGCTAACTAGAATTGCAGATAAAGGCACAGCCAGAGGTTTATCACCTCCCTAGACACTGCAGACATGTTTCTTTGATAAAGATAAAATATAATGTGGAAAATTACTCTAACTGTATGATAAAATGGGTGATATCCCTCAGTTTCTCTAACACCTGGAGCCTATTACCTTAAATCACATGTCACATTGAATATCCATTTTTAAAGAAGTACCTAAGAATTTGAAATAATTTAATATTTGGTGACTTCTTACAAGAGAAACCTTAGAATTAGAGTATAATCTTGCCTGCTTGTGTGCAGGAATTGTGTGCAGGAATTAACCGGGTTATAATGAAATATTTAAATATCATTTTTCCATGTAATAATTTAAGAGCAAAGCACTACCATAGTCTGCCGCAATGCAGAATGATTAATTCCCTATCTAAGAACGGAATGTTACTGTTCTATATATATATGTATATACATGGCCATTGTATGACATCACACACTCCTTGTTTTAGCATCAAGGATGAGGCATTCCCATGGTGAGTCAGCCGTCTCAGACGTCCCATTCCCACGTGTCTGGACAAATGCTGACTAACTGTCCAATGCAAATGTTCTCACTCCCCCTCAATGGCTTTCCCTCCCCAGAGAGGTTATGGAGGAGGTGGTAGTGGTAAGAGGAGGGGGTTACTTGTGGTGTTGTTATATGCAGGACCACACATGCACTTTAGAACAAAAAAAACAAAACAGCTGTCAAAAAGGTGCTACAACCGACTCACACTTCAGGACTAAACTACCAAGGAAAGACGCAATGGCAGCTGCCGTATTACTTTTTACAAGAGACTTAAAGGAGAATTGCAGTCTTTGGCTTTAGGTGTAATTGTTTTGGATGTATCTAATTCAAAACATTTACCCTAGTAAAGTTGGGATTTGTAGCTTGAAACAAGCATGATCTAATCAATTCCCTATTCTGATGTCCTCTCAAGTCTCCTCTTCCCACTCTTACAAAAACAGCTTGAACCAATCAACAACAATCAGCAACTTACCAATAGGGCAAAGTAGAGTTGTAGGTGACCACCCGATAACATGTCCAAAGGTGGCCTCAGTGTACACTTATTTTACTGTGGGGGTGGTAGACAAATTGAAGAGCCTCCCATCAGAAGTGGTAGAGGTTTATAGAGTAATGGAATTTAAACATGCACGGGAGAGGCAAAAGACCAAGGACTGAATCATTTTTGGGTCTTTACATGGGCAGACTAGATGAGTCAAATGGCTCTTATCTGCTATGTTAAATTCTGTTTTAATGTTTTATATGTTTCATTGTCATTTGTATCACTGTTTGTTGTCTATAAGTGATTTGATTAAAATGCAAGATAAGGTTAAAAATGCTAAAAAAACCCCCTCTGATTCTTTTGAGATAAATTGGCAGACAGACCAACTTGCTAGGTCTTGACACAGCTTTTTTTTCTAATGTTTTTAAGAGTTGTCTGTGTTTTGTCTAATCATTATTATACTTTTTTTATTATTATACTTTATTTATAGAGCGCCGACAGATTCCGCTGTACACGATGAACATTTTACAGATAACGACAAGTACAATACAGCAATTGACATACAGATACAAGAGGAATGAAGGGCCCTGTTCCACTTAGGTGGATAAGGGGTGAGAAACAGGAGGTGAGGACAACATCATCATCATTTTTCCGCCTTAGAATATTTTTTCAAACTTTTTAAACTTTCACTTGTAACATAAACCTATAAATATACGTTTAACAGTGATAGAATATTTTGATGAAAAAATAACATACATTCTTAAACAAAAGGTAAAAAAAATTGGTAAAATTGTATTTACTACCACAGTAGAAACTGCTCCAGTAGTAACATAGTTAATGGAATCCCCAATAACTCAAACAGGCTAAAAGCAGCCCCTGCATTATTAGAAAGTAAAGTAATGCAGTGACATCATAACATTCCTGCCTGGTGACACCACTGGTGGAAGAGGAATAGGATCTCCCATGTGATTGATCTTCTTTCTTAGGATCAGTGCCAACTCCTACAAGGGCTTCTGGAGTCTGAAGACTCTTTCATTGCCAAACCCAATACAAAATTAGCTAATGTTACACTATAGTTCCACGACAAAACATAATTTGTATTTATTACACAGCAAACCCAGATTTGCACATTTTGTGTTCATCGTCTGTCTATTCTTTTTTCACCTTGTCATTCTGCTGCATTGTTCATTTTTCCATGATAATTTGCTAAAGAAAACAATATGTTAAATATATATTTTTTTTTACAAAACATAAAAAAACATAAAGAAGCAAAAGAAGTGTGTTGTATGAAACACTATTACCATATACTGTATGTGTGATTGTGTCTGCAACATCTCAAACACTTGAGGCAAAGCATGTTGTCTGTTCCAAATTGATATCTAAGATCCGACTTGGTAACATCCAACATGTCATCACTTTTTTTCACCGCTGCTTAACCCTGTTTTTCTTGTAGTAGGAATTGTTGGTGACGCTTCCTGGCAACTCACAAAAATCAAAACAGGATGTTACAAAGGGTGGGGTAAGATTTCTTTGAATTCATGGTAACTATATAAAGTACTAAAATGCAAGATAAGGACATACCATTTTCTATCCAAGTTTATTTTCTTATGTAAAATAATAATATTATTTTACCCTCTGCTATATGCCCAGAGAAGAATGTTATTCAGGCCCTGGAACTTGGATTGTTATGTTTTGTCATAGACACTTTTAGTCCACCTCACAGATTTTCTGTTGCCAAGTCGCATCATACTTGCAATAGTTCACACTCAACTTACATGCGACTGGAGGATATTCAAGCTGGAAAAAAAAGAAACTCTTGGATTCATTAACCTACAAGTTGCAAATGCAATCCTCATCCCCATCAATATTATTCAATGGTTGAAAATACATAAATACATAAGATACAATAAATACAAAAGAAAAGAAAAAGAAACAAACAGTGCTGTCTCCCACCCCATTGGTTGCCATGCAGGAGATGTGTTTGGCCATTTGAAATACTTGTCAAGTTAAAAATACTTGGCTCCATCTTCTCTCTCAAGTGTGTATATATATATATATTTATTTATTTATTTTTAAAAAATATATAAAAGCAGTCCGAATGTGTATACCTTGTATGCTTTTTGGGTTGTGTGCTCCCTTATTTTGTATATATATATTTATTTTGCATTTTCTACACACAATTATACGTATGCTCTCACTCTAACGTGCCTATAATCATTTATCCATACTCCCTTAATAACTCACTGCCTCAGCCCCTTACCTCACCGGCAGCTTACTTTCTTCCTCCCTTGCTTTAAATGTGGGGGTCATATAACATTGTATTACATGAACCCGCTAAATTTCTGGTTCCCCATGCCGCCCCCCAAGCAGCCTATTCCTGGACACTAGAGTGTCAGTTTAACTAAGTGCGCTGGTGCAAATGGAGTAGGGGTAAGTGCCCCCTTGGCACTCTTAAGGTGGGAAAAGCGGTTTCATTTACCTTAAGGGGCCAACGAGCCACAATCAGCAGTGTCCTGTAATCTTCATCTTTGGCATGGGGAAAGGGGCCAGCCATATATATTAAAATTAGAAAAAACTCATACAAAGATTATTTCCCTTGGTTATGGAGGAGCATGCACTAGTGGCCCCGACTGGTTTGATCTGACTGAACCTTATTCTTATTTATTTATGTTAAAACTCAGCTTGCATGTCCTTGCTTGCACAATGTACATTTGCATGAACTAGCAAACACTGTCTATATTAGAAAATATGCTAGTTGTTTTTGAGATTGTTAAAATGTGAAGGCACGAAACTAAAGTTGCATCTCGTCAGTTTACTTGGTCCTTGGCTGACATCTTAGTGAATAGCCTCATAGTGTCAATGGGCCATGAGGGAGAGAAACAAGGTTCAGGAGCATAGAGTAATTTACTATGAGGTAGTAAAGGGCTACCCACTAACTAGTTCCACTAGCACAAACACTCACTCTGGCCCCGCAACACCTACTTTGCAGTTTTTAGTAGACATACTTGGAGGTGGTTTGGCTTTGGCTCAAACTCCTCTACTTTTGACAAGCTGGGTTTAGACTATCATTGGCTTACCTAACGATCTTGCAATATCTTAAATTGCCTTATTGTAGCCAGTATGTTAAACGTTTTGTATGTGTTCTGATATACCTCCCTCCTCCGCTCCTCATAGACCAGCTGAAGCAGTAAAGGATATTTTGGGGATGGTTTTACATGGGAAGCTGCAGTGAGACAGCTGCAGGGCTCCCAGCTCACAGACATTCTGCTTGGAGACGGATCATATTCCAAACTTCCTAATCAAGATGTTTTTTTATGGCAGGCGTTAATGCGGCTGCTGATAGGTGGGTTTTGAAACAGGCAATTGTTTATATTGCTGGAACAGTAGCAAAAGCACAGAAACATAGTCACACATCACATGCTTACAAAACAATGTATTTACATAGGTATATTTGTATTATATTAAATATTATTTCCTAGAAAGCTTCTAATATTGATAAAACCATATACGGTAATTTTGTTTACATTTTTCTTTATATAGTTACTGGATACATTTTACTGGTAAGTTTATGATAGCCGATGCGCTGGTCATACAGATTTACTTTATTCTGCATCCTTACTTGACCTGAAAAAAATATATGTAAAACATGGTTAGATTTCACATGAGACCTCATGTACTACAATTCCTATCATTCATCATGATTGATGTATACAGTTGTGCATTACCATCAATTTTCATACGATGCTTACAAATTAGCATTACTTGATCCACCTAAACTACCCATTTGTTATGTGCCTCACTTTAATCCTCATAACTGCCTTAGAAGTCTATCCAAAGCATCTGTAAATTCTTGTTATTGCATTAGTCCCCACATTTCACATAAACATCCGCAGTGCAAGTCAAAAGGGATAGTGATTCACCGTGAAATGAACCACTTCCTTTTACAATATGTTTGAGTTCATCTGAGAGCAGGCATGGATACTCACTGGGATACTTTCAGTGGGATATGTGAGATTCTCCTGGCATGGGACTGACATTGTGAGTGCCAAGGAATAACTTGTATATCTAACAGGGTGTATGATGTCATGTTTAAATGGGTAATACACGGATAACGACAGGGAGGGTGAACATAATATATAATATACGATATTCATGGCCAAATTTCCCATAATGCATGCTAGGTATTCACAGAGATTCTTTTTCGAATGGATGACAGGTGGAGAACGGAACTTGCAAAATTGGATAGATAATAACACAGGGAAAATGTACGGGATGACAAAATGGAGAGCCTGGGAAACTTAAGGACATAATAAGGTTTGGATGTGAAACAGTGTGTATCGGAGGGATTCTGGCATTGAGAAGAAGGTAGTGATAATAACACAGGATAGATAGGAGGGGTAATGATATGTTGCAGACAGGAAGGGTGGGAAGGATCAAAACAAGGGGGTTAGTAAATAAACGCAAACTTAATAGACTTGATAATAATAATAATAATATAAGTGGCATTCCTCTTGGTTGTCCATCTTTGATAAGGCAGCCAGTCTTGGAGACTCCCATCCCCTTCTCCTCCTTATGCTCATCTTTCCTAGGAGCTCAGAGTTTAGTGTGTATGACTGCATCAGGGTGTTCTATAGTCCTAAGAGCATATGTTATATATAAAAAGAGCAAAACTGTGTCCATAAATGAAAATGTATAAATGAGATATAGTATTCTTCTTCTAAATGTCTCATTCAGTTATATAAACATCTATGTCAAAAGGTTGCATTAGAACATCTTTGTAAAGCCCACCCAAAAGCTTTCTCTACAACAACCTTCTAAAACAAATGTCTCCCTTTGGGCCAAATCAAATGACAGGAACTATAATGAAGGTGGTTTACTAATGGAACACATTGGGTATAAAGAAAGTGAGAGAAATTCCAGCTATTGGAATTAAGTACTGAAATAAGGGCTGAATAGTGGTACATGGACTGGTTTAGTAGCCAGTAATAAAATTCTGTATAAGGTTAGAGAGGCTGGGCAGGGGACGTTAGAGCAGACCAAAAATTAGCATTAGGAAAGAGCTGCCCCACTCTATCTTAACACATTTCCAGATAAGTTCAATGCATCCATGCAGTGAGAACAATCACTGGCCTTCCCCTGGTTAAGGTGATCAGCATTGGAAAGGGTCAATGAGGTTCGTAACTTAGCTGTCTGAGGTTTGGCTATTTTGGGTGGCATTTACACAAGTAACTGAGTGCTCTTGTGAGTGGCAAACAGTGTGTCCACAGTGCTGGTGGCTACACCTATGTCCCATCCAGTCTTCAAGATATCATCAGTTAGCAAGTTTGATAAGTTGCTTCATATAGTTATTTGCTCTTGAAATAAATTGTCTTTGTGTTTAACAAACATGCATTCCTCTGTCTGTCTGTCTATCTGTATTTTAATGAACATATTGATACTGCACATGTCACTGTTACATTACTTGAAGTACTTTTTGCTGTCTTTCTATAGCGTGCCATATTGAGCATTTGGGCTCCTGTTCAGTAGGCCAGTTGGTCCTTTCAACCAGCCCATTCACGACTGAGGTTTTGTGAACCAGAGAAAAGTCATATGATGTCATGTCCCATCATTTAACACAGGAGAGACACTTACTGAGATAAATGTTAGGGCAGTAACCCTGGGTGAGTCCTAGGGCTATGTATGTTTATACAATGGGAAGGGTTAAATTCCTTTTCACAGGATCTTCAGAACTATTCCTCCCTATTAGTTTGGTTCAGGTAGCTTTTTATAAGTGGATTGATTAGATAATGTTGCCATAGCCTGTTGATGTTAGCATTAGGTGAACGTTTATTATAAATAGCTCAAAGCAATTGTACTGATTGACATGAAATCCTCACATTCCCCTTTAACCTCCTTAAAAACTGTAAGGTGACAAGACAAAGTCCACTTCTTCTCCTTCTTCATTATACCCTGTGATAATGTTACTATAACTTTTGTATATTGTCAATTTTAACGGTATTGTTCATTTTCACTCTCCCCTACTGTAATAGCACTACGGAATCTGCTACATTACACTGAAATGTAATTCAATATAGGAAGCACAAGCAATGGCTGCAGCTTTCCTTTAAGGAGGCTCCCCAAACAGCCTAATCTCTATATTAAGTATATTTTGTCCTGTAGGGCTTGGTCACTGTATCCACTAAATAGGGATCTAGCCAGTGAGATCAGATGTGTCTTGCTACCCACTGCTTGCAGTGGAGTTAGATTACAGAGTTTTAATGCCTTACTGACCTCCGTAGTTGAGGAAGGGACTTCATTAATCATTATGTCTGCAGGCGACAATTAGTCTCTGCATGTTTGATTCTTGCATTTCCCTGCCCCCAGTCTGTCATTGTATGGAAGTTAGATGAAAGATTCTAATTTGGAAAGGTTTGATAATAATTGCATGTCTCCGTGCTACTTGGCATGTTCCTATAGACCACTGTGGCGAGTTCCTAGATTTGTCTGCCAAAGGAAGTGATTCACTGCGTAGGTATACCAGCTGCATTGCATCTAAATTGTACAATTATACAGTATAATGGTATACGTTATTCTGGGTGTGCTGAATTGATTTCAAATCGTACAATGCTGCACTATAAACTAAATGGGTGGTTTCGTTTTCGAGTGTTTTCACTTCTCCCGCATTATCCTGTTGCCCTCAGAAGATCTGGGGTTTATTCGCTAAAAATGGAGTTGGCAGGAGAGCTGCAGTTCCATCTCACTGACTTCAGTGAGAATTCTTGAAAGTCACCCCACTTAATTGAACTGTACACCAGTCATACTAAAAGAATTTAGGCAGCTGAAACCACAACTTTCCAGCAAATTCTCCCGTCAATGCCCACTTTAGCGAATAAACCCAGTTCTTTAAGCCAAAAGGATTCTTTTGTATATATATTATATATATATATATATAAGAGCACATATAATGTAGGATCAACTATACATGGAAAAGTCCCAATGTTGGAGTCACAAGTTGTTATTGCACCCTTAGTTAAATAAGAAGTGCATTGATGGCAATATCCAAAGTAATAGAATCCAGCATATGGTAATAGAAAGCAGCAGATAAAAGAATGGATAAGTACATTCGCAGCCTCTTAATACGTTTCTCCGAATTAGGTCATGGTTTCATCAGAAGAAAATAGGCATAAAAAATGGAGCACCGGATGAGATCACGTCATCGTTCCTCTCCCATACAGCAGGCTGGTACCTCTCTGACCCTCCATATCTCTTATGATGCCACCCATCTGAAGTGTTGGAGATGTTCTATGCAACAAAAGTAGGAGTCAACATGGTTTTAAGACTAATAGGTCATGTCAAACTAACCTGCATTTTGTGAAAATGTAAACCACAATGTGTACTGGGGAGATGCACCTTGTGATCTACTTGGAATTGGCAAAGGCTTTTGACACAATGCTACACAATAGATCACTATATACATTAAGACATAAAGGATTGGGAGGAAGGATTTGTACTTGTCCAGAGAATTGGTTGAAAGTTATAACGCAGAGGGTTGCTATGAAGGAAGCAATCACTAAATGATATAGGGTAATGCAATAACACTTTTCAGCAGTGCGAGACCTCAGGCAGTTGTTGCAAAACTAAGTTGCTGTCCCTTATAAAAAGAGTAATAAGAACCGGATAAGAACGGAATACTTTAAATATCATTGGTTGGACCACACATTGAGTATACAATACAATTTTGGTCACCATAAAAGACATCATGGAACTGGAAAGGGTTCCGAAACAAGTAACAGAACTAATTCAAAGAATGGAAGATCCAGGTTTCAAATTGGGCTTGTTTATTTTGAAGAAAACATGACTACATGGGGCATATGATTACCAAATACAAGTATTTTAGGGACAATATAAACACATTGCTGGGGATTGTTTTACTTATAAAACTTTAGGTGCCCCAGTTAAACAATGACGGAATTTATGTTCCACAAATTCCCTTGATTACAGACATACCCCACATATATATATGTTTTATATGTTTTTTTAGAGGGCCACATCCATCCCTTTACAAAGTACCTTATAGGGTAGTATTTTAATAGTTATAGCTTAACGGGTTTGGTGGTAGTAAACGCTGTGACAATGGGATGTTAGGGGTTTTTGGGGGGCAAATTTAATGTCAGTGTAGCGAGAGCTTGACTGTTGCAGCTCTGACCTCCATAGCGTCCTTGAGAGATTCTGAAGCTGAACACTGCAAGATGTAAATGCTGAGTTTCCCTGTACTGACCTAGAGACCCACAGAAGCGGAACTTCACCCTGGGAGTTCCCAGGTATGCTTTGGAGCCATCAGGCTGTGGCACCAAATGGCACCAAATGTGACCTATTTGTGTTACACCATTGGGCACATATGTCTGCAGTCTCCCCATCCAGTCACTCATCAGTTGGAAAGTTTTATAAGTCACTCTATATATTATTACAATTTGTGTATTTATAGTATGTATGAATGGAAGGGGAACATGACCTTTCTGGAAGGAGGTGAAAATATACACAGATAGAGAGAACTGGTGCTACTTCTTTCTGGATTTAGACATATGCAAACCCCCTCTCCACTCCACCCCAGCATGCATAATGTTTTTTAATTGTGATTATTCCTCAGGCGAGGCTGCAACTAGGGATGCTGTTTTTTCGGAATGGTAATTTGGGGCAGGTTAGCCACCTGGGGTGAAGGTAGCCTCCATCTCAGGCAGAATTGTTAATCAGCTGAATACTAGAGAAAGGATCCCTAGGTTAGATGTAGAAATGTAATAAGGAGTGCACCAGAGCCACTGCGTTGGGGTTCTGATAAGCCAGTGGCATTCGACAGGACGTTACTAGAGAACCGTTCTTCTTTAGGGCTGGTCTAAATACTCGAAATACTCCATATGTTCATTTAGTAATTTTCACCAGTAGTCTGCGGTCTGTGGTCTGAATTCAAGCACGCTGTGGCAGATCAAAGAGTTAAAGCATATATACAATAGCCGGAGGTCCCATATTTCATGAAAACTCAGCTTTAAAGAAAAAAAATGAAACATATGTAATATCGTTTTTGAAATTCTACCAACAAATTGGGTTTGTTCCCCTTCAAATGGAATTTTAGATGGTTTTGTTTTTTTATGCAACATTAAATATTTAGAATGTCTTGAATGTTTTAGTCTGTGCCAGCTCTCACGTGGAACATGCATCGGTGCTTGCCATGGAATTTATGTAAGTAGAACACAGTTTATATCTGCTTATTTATAAACTTATGAGCCCCAGAACCTGTACTGTAAGATGGGCACGACGTATTCCAGAATTCTGGTTTCATTTGTATATTTAAGAAGTTACAGAAGGACAATTGATGTGACAAATGTTCACCACTATATATGGCGTACTGCATCTGTGTACAAAAAAAGTTACAGAAAACATTATTTACAAAAAAAAAATGAATCATGAATGACACTTTGCTACCTAGGTTATAAAACAACCCTGGCATGAAGGCGTTCATTTTAGCATCCAGGAATTCTATATGACCATTTTACTAGTATTGATGACAAGCCGGTATAGAGGATTTTATGCGTTATTTAGCAAATAGATATTCAGAGTATTTATTTTTTAGAAAATTATTATTTAGGAACAATCTTCCTAAATCCAATACCTCCCAAGTGAACTGTTTTTAGCTCTATCCTGCTTTTAGCTCTATCCTGCTTAGCTGCCCCCACTTTTGTGGGTAGTTGGCATCATGGACCATTAGGGAGATAAAGGATCTCCCCTGACTAGCCACTGACCTGCAAATTTGATATACAGACTTTTACCACAGGTCTGTTCAGACCCCGATGTGCATGCACAGGGGGGCTTTCCTGCCACTGATGCTCTGACGATCCTTTATAATGTCTAAATACCATAGTTGCTTGATTATAAGCAAATGTTCTGAAAAATACCCCTCCTTTTATAACCAAACCTCAAATAGAGGTCTGACTACAAGACTAAGATCTAGATTCCCTGCAGCGCTGCAGGGGACCTGGATCCTTCTCTCTGGCAGCCGGTGGGCGTCTGTGCGATGCGCGTAGACAACCTACAATGCTGCTGCTGGTACTTCTGCCGGGCTTCTTTGGCAGAGCACCGGTGTGACATGACCTTCCGGTGCTCAGTCATAGAAGCCCCGGCAGAAGTACCAGCCAGCAGCATTGGAGGTTGTCTACGCGCATCGCACAGACCTCCACCGGCTACCCCACTAGACACAAGGAAGTCTGAAGCACGATGGACAAGTCTAGGGGTGCGTCGGTAAGTCGGGGGGTACGTAACAGTGGCATGGGGGTATAATGATTTTCTAGAGGCAGAGTGGCATATAGGGGGTTAAAAGGCATATCAGGGAGGCAGAGCTGCATATAGGGGTGTATAAGGCATATCTTGGGGGTGGCAAATAGGGGGTTAAGTGGCATGTCAGGAAGGCAGAGTGGCATATATGGGTGTAAAAGGCATATCTGGTGGTCAGAGTGGCATATAGGGGGTATAAGGCATTTCTGGGGGGCTTAGTGGCGTATAATGGGGTTATATGGCGCATTTTCTGGGGGGCAAGAGTGGCATATAAGTAGTTTAAGGCATTTCGAGGGGCGCAGATGTGCCGGATAACATGGGGCATAGTGGCAAATAAAAAGCAAAAAAATATTTTCTCCAATCATAGTTTTTTATTAAATATCGAAAAATAGTGTACATGTTGAATTATATTATAGTATAAAAGGGACATTCCTATAGGGCTCATCTTTATATTCAGGCTTTTTCTTTTTTTCCTAAATTAATATTCTAATTTTGGGGGGTTATCCCTTTTGCAGGACACCTAAGAGTATGTGATATGAAAGGCAGTTCTCCAAAGGAAATGGTTTTGAACAGGAAGCGTTAGGGTGACCACATCAACCATTATTTCCAGGTCACATAAACATTTCCCGTGTTGCTGAGCGGCACATAACTTAGTAACTGAGTTTCACTATAAATGTGCTGGTCAGCAACATCTTAAATGTGTGTCCTGGAAATAATGGCTGATTTGGTCAGCCAGCAGGTTTAAACCAGGTTAATGTGCTGGCACCGCAAGTTTTAGACTACTTTTATCTGTGCTAATGCACTGTTTAAAGAATCAACCGTCAGTGTTCCACTTAGACTCCTTGAAGAATTAAGCACAAAGTGACTACAGGGGTGACCCTTTATTCATGGATTGCAGGGAAATCATGGCTACCAATGCAGTTTACATGAAGAATGTTAATGAAAAGATGACAAAGAGACAAGAGGTGCTGCGAGTTAATTATACATAAAGAGAGGCTTCAAAGCTAAGCTGATCATCCCATTATTTCAAGCTGTTTAATCGCTAGCTTAATACCCATCACATACAAGGACCTGCTTGTACTCAACACACTGCAAGCTTCCCTGCCAGGAGACCTAATGAACTTCCAGGACTCGCTAATGAACCCGTAGACAAGAGGTAGTTATAGTAGCTCAACTATTAAGCAGAATACATGCAGAGAATGTATTCTAAAGTTAAAGTCAGTTTACCAAATAATTTCCCTGCCGCTTTAGTTGACATTCCTTAATGGCCAAGCAGTTTTCTTGAGTTACAGGGTTGACCCTGGACCAAATGGCACCTCAGATGGGAATACCCCCCAACCCTATTTTTTATATATCTATAATTTTATATAGCAATATGATTTTGTTTGAGTCACCATATATTTCTGAATGAAGGATCTTGACCCACGACCTCAACATAAAACAAATAAAAGCTTTGTGCTCTATAGTCTCCAGCTATGGTTAAAATTAAATGGGTTAATACATTAAGTGTCGTTGGGAGAGCCCGAGAGGGGGAAGCACACAGTATGATCCAGGTCTGCAATTGCTGTACTCATCCCTGTTCTGTATTCGTGAGGCTGTGACATCAGCATTACAGACACAGAGCGGCAACAAGTCTCTTATATATCTATAGATTAGTGTCCTTTTAATGAGCAGTGCATTGCAGAACTATCTGTTACTGAAGATGTTTCACACTAATGCTTGTCAAGCCAGCAAGGAAGCCTTTATAATCACACACTGCTTGCCATGTACAGAACATAAACAGCGGATTGAGAAATAATCTCACATGTGTTGTTTGCCACAGCAGAGGGATTGTTGTGATGTCAGAGGTTTTACCATTAGTGATGCGCTTTCATGTCCAGCCAATGGAATATGTCTCAACTTGGAAAGCAATCAGCCTGACTTTGTGTTGTGTATACAAAGTTTAGTGTTGATTTGCAGAGGAATGACGATGTGTGATATAAGACTAAATGTGTTTTCCCATATTAATGGAGGTTGAAAAGGGATGGGTTTAGATTTATAAAAATCATTTCTTTATGCCTGTTGCAAAACTCAGTAGGTTAAATGTTTAATTGAATGTTTCACAGAGGAGGGTAGGTTAGATGGTTTTAAAGAGTATGAACAAGAATGAGGACTGTGGAAGGCACACATGTTTTTGTTTTTGTTTCCTTACCTGTACCTAAACTTTAGGGTACTAAATTATGAAGTCATAACCTGGTGCACTAAGATTCAACATGCGCGGACCAGAGGCAAGAGGGAGATGGGAATTCCAATCCAGTTCTTCACTATTGGGTATATTAGTCGCCCCAAAAACCAACCCACAATAGAGTGATCATGTTAACCATCTTTTCCAGGACACATATCATTTATTACATATTGCTGACCAGCACATATAAACAGGTACCCTACCGTATGTAACTGAGTAATTGGCTCAATGAAAAACAGGACTGTTCTGTTTACTACAGGCAGTTGGGAGGTATGCATTAATGGTAACAATTTGTGACACTCTGTGTCCACACCCGAATCCACTGGGTCACAGGAGCGGGGGCGGTCATTGATGTCGGTGGGACCACCCACCAACATCAGTGTGACTGCCCACCGACATCAGCAGGTCCGCCCACTTACAACAGGGGACACTGGAACTGGCTGGGGGTGAATATACTGTGCATGCGCACAGGTAAGCAGGAGATACATTCAACCAAATGCATCTCTAAAGAACCCGAGGACCTTGGGAGAGGAAACAGTGTAAGCGTTTAGCGGGAATACTGATGAATCCCTCCATGCATTTCCACTGGTGGGGGCATTCATTTAGAGCTGTGCATATGATGACTGAAGCATCACTTTTATGTTTAGTGTAGATAACATTATATGAGTATACT
This sequence comes from Spea multiplicata, assembly GCA_009364415.1. Classification (NCBI taxonomy): domain Eukaryota; kingdom Metazoa; phylum Chordata; class Amphibia; order Anura; family Pelobatidae; genus Spea; species Spea multiplicata. The sequence goes on along the minus strand of VKOC01002484.1, from coordinate 21,551 downwards.
CATTTTGAAGCGTTTTTTTTTCTTGTACGTAATTGGGAAATTTATTTCCTGGCAGGAAGAAAATGAGACGTTGGAATCTAATGGTGATTTCCTATAAATTGTGTAGTAATTCCGCCCTTACATTCTTAAGGCTACTGCATCATTTTCTCTGTCAAAGAAAAATGGCCTGCTTGTTTCTTAAAGGCAGAGTGTATATTGTAGGAGATCCGTCCCTAAGCATTTGAGTATACAAAGTATTCTCTAGATAGTAAGCTTCAGAACTAATGTATTGATATGCCTTAGTCAATTCTAGCATTGCCATACACCTAGAATATATGTATTGTAAGAAAGGCTGCGTAAATTGTTGGTGCTATATGAATAAAGTATAATGATGATGATGATGATGATGATGATAATTATGTCCTGTACACTTTTCACAGTATTGCCGAAATGATTTTATTCAGGAATCAGTAAAACAGTCTTTATTTGCTTTGATAATCACAGAAATTCAAAACACACTATAACTCACAAATGCTTCTTGTTCACAATACATGATGTCATTTGTGGCACAAATATGTATGAGATTACATTGCAGGCTTCATCATGTGTGACATAATTGGTACTGTGTTCTAATCACAAGGATACGCTTCACAAATAAGCAAAGGGTCATAAGTTGAGTAATCCTATGAAATGTAGAAATAAGTACTATTTGTGAAACTTTTCGCGATACAAATTTCATATATATTTATTACAATCATAGGACAATAACTAAAGGATATTAAAGTATGGACCAGGTTCCCTTTGAAGGACCTAGAAATCAGAAATGCAAGGAAAAAATAAGTACTTAAATCAACTCAATGTGGACGAATTTTTCCATAGATTCTTTAACCAGGGCGGTTTTCTTCAGCATAACCATGATATACCATATTTTGACCTCTTAAATGGTAACTTGCACGTTGAACCATCACTTTAATATGCATTCTGCTTATGTATCTGCCATGATCAATGACACTATGAAAATCTCCACCAAAATTGTATTTAATACCGTATTTAAAAAGACATAGATGTGATGGAATTTGAGAAAAAATACATATTTAAATAGTTGCCCACTGTTTCCATTATGTTACGCAATGTCAATGTGACCATATTGACTCTTGTAGTTTTGTATTTGCACAAGTCTTAGCCAACAGAGCCAGAAAAATACAGAGGATCCGAAAGACCACAACAATCACCAAAACAGTAGAGAAGCTCCCTTGTGAATGTCCATAAAGCTCAGCCTCTTAAAAAAAACAGCAATTGATAATTCGCCATAAACATACAAAGTATTTGTTTGAGTTGAATCCTGTGTTGCATTAATATTGTCCGATTATTAAACATTTAACCAAACAAATGTAGGTAGCAATCTTCAGCGCACTGCAGTAAAATAGTTAAGAACTCAACACATCCTGAGTGAGTGGTGTTCTGGCGTTCTCTCCAGGGGAGTCATGTTCTGTTTTAAAGCCTCATATTTAGCAATAGTTTCCAGACACAGTCATAGGGTGGGGAATAATTTCAACCCCTAACACACAACACACCCCTTCCCTCTGCTCTTCAATGTTCTCTAGTTGACCTACTGCGCACGTCTCAATCTAAGTTAACTCCTTATGTGTATACCCTGTAAATGGGCACCTGGTACACTGCGAATAACAGTGTGGACACCCTAAATAAATTGTTTCTTTGCTGCTGTTACTTCAGGTTCTGAGAACTGCTTTTATGTCACCTGTTCTGCACATATTATCCTAGTGCTTCCATCCAGAGCTTCCAGCGTGAGTCATGTGTATAGCATCCAAGAGAGTAAGACCTTACCTTTGGTCTCCTTACCTAGTACCATACGTGTCTCCTCATTTCACATATACATCTGGTTATAAAAATGGAACATCTTAATTTACGTTTTTCCATGCAGTTTTAGGGACCTGCGTCATACAGGGAGTCACAGGGGATAAACCTATTTCAGAAAACAGATCAGAAGAATTATGTGTGAAGTAGACATCTGTAATGGGGCAAAAGCATGGGTTTGGAATGTTCAAAGAGGATGGAATATAGAAGATGAAGCTACAGATAATTGGGTACTGATGAAAGGAAGATCTAGCAGAAACACGCATGGTACCCTTGGATCAGGACAGGAGTACATTTGAAGGAGATTAAGGTAGAATAATATATTAAATATACCCAATGAAAGATTCACCCTGCTAAACAAATAGCAAGCTGTTGTTTGAAAAGCGTTTGACTCTTGCAGTCTGTTCTAATGACTTACCAATTGTAAAATTAAAGGAACCTCTAGATGCTTATGAACATGCATGATAAGGAACTCACCCCTTTCTCTAGTAACCCCATGTATGTGCCGACTCAATAGCTGCAAACATTGAATGCAAAAAAACAGTCAAGGATAAAATAAAACACCTGACGCCTCCTTTGCACTGAGCCTCCTTTGTGATTTATTTACAAATGTCTCTCCTGCTTCCTTTTGACCAGTTGTTTACTGTCTACGTAACTTGGCTAAACCCTGAGCATGTCCTACCAAAGTGAGTGTGTGTTGCCTTTATGATATGTTCATACTGATTAATCTCAATATTAAATGAACAGCAAGATGGACATAAAACAATAGATTAGGGAGCACTTTGTAATTAGTGTAGTTCCCCATGGAGGTCATACGCTTAAATGTCACCCCTACACTCACGTAAACTTCCAATTTCTTGGGCGACCCACTAAACTGAGATAAAATACAGCAAAGAACATTTTTGGAATACAAATATAGAGATAGGATGAGCAACATGCTTTGGCATCATGTTGAAGGAAATACAACATTTTTTGCCAAGTTACAAGGTAGAAAAAGAAGGAAAGTAAAGCTGAGCCAGACAACTAAGGAGATCTGGTTTGAGAAGGATGAGGTAATGGCTGTAAGGGTATTATTTCAAATAGAAATGGGCTGAGGAAGGTCATGGAAGTGTCTGATACAATTTTCTAAACAGGTGCTTTTCCGATGATGTATTCGAAGGTCTAGGGCATTTGCGTCTGAGAGAAGAAGCCAGTGCTACAAGCATTGATGTGGAAGGAAGGTTAATCTAGCAGCAATATACATAGCATATTTTAGAGAAGACCTCATTCCCCCCCAATTTGTGACCGACGCGGAGGAATCCTCTGCTGCCCACAGATAAACAGCTCTTTCACGCATAGTACACCTTTTGCCCAAGGGGTTCATTTTCCAGGATTCAAAAGTCATGCCATTTTAGAGAGGATTCATACATTATTTACGATAAACTAAAGAATTCTAGTACTCTGCATTATCTATTAGTTCCTTTGGAAACATGTGCTGGGAAGGTATATTTGTACAATGCACCCACTCTCAGTGTTTAATGTCATATTAGTACAATATGTTGGGGACTCCAAGTTGAACTGATCTTGAAGCGGAGACAGAAAAGAATGACAGCCGGTCATGCGGTTCAGAGCAATGTTCACTTGGAAGTGGAGAAGCACAATCTTTAACACTATTTAATTCCCAGAGGGGCAAAGAAACTTTACCAAACCATACACACACTGGTGGATTTCACACAGCAATCCACTATCCTGGCTGTTGCATTTTTTCTGGTACATTTGGCATGCTGTATTTGTAAGGTCAGCACAGGAGTCTAGTGTTAGTCCAGATGGGCCAATCCCAAAATACTGTTCCAAAGGAGGACTTATAAAAGTCCGAATTCTGAACCCTGCTTAACGCACACAAATTAAATAATTTTACAATGGAAAACAATAATCATACATTACTCAACCATTTTCTTCTTATACACACATAGGAAGCAAAATGAGTAATGCGAGTGTATATATTATCTTACATCCCCTTATTGCAGATGTGCAATGATCCTTATAAATGGAAACAGGCCACGGAATTCCAAAGCTACACTTGTGTGGAGACAATGCATCATCGCCACATGTGATAATGACTGCCATATAGACACTGCTCAAAGACGGCCCTGCACCATTAAGGTTTTGTCTAAGTCTAGTTACTGTATATAAAATAACAGAAAAGCCTTGAGGGCTATAAGCACACCAAGATTTCCAGATATGATAGAACATCATACCTCCAAAGTGTTTTGGTTTGTCTTGTTTTGCAGGCTGTGGCGAACAGGGAGCTGTAAAATCAGCGCTGGTCTGTGCTTTCGTATTGCAGCATCCACGTGGCCCCCCTGTGACACCCGGCAGCATAGTACCTTGAGATGGGTATTGAGGTACGATGGGAAGGTGGACCTGCTCACTCTCAGCTTGTGCCCACTTGCCCAACTCTAGACACGCAACACAACACAAGTGTTCCGATGCGGACATCTGAAATGTTCAAGGTTATGAAATAACAAGGTCCAACGCAACTGGGGGGCCGGTGAGACAGATGAATACACCGCAGGAAATCTGGATATCCTTTGTTGAAAGAAGATTAATAAATTTTTTGATTGTTGTTAGACACAGATACGATTGGGACACACCACTCTACTCATTCCCTACATTAAGTGGGATGTATTCATACAATACACAGTGTATCAGAAATATCAGCGCTAATAATTAGTGTAAATAAAATATATATTGCAGGTTCAATGCAAATAATAAAATTCCACACTCAAAGCTGATGCTTAAATCTGCAAAGGCTTTAGAGGACATATAATTACTGTTACTAGACCAAAAAGTTAAAAGTGTTTCAAAGAATAAAAAGTGCCAAAGGTTGTGTGTCTGGGTCATAGCTTAGTCACAGAGGGTGTCAAACATCCTCTTCCTTGATGACATAGTGAAACATAGTTCCTAGGGCTTGCCTTTTATGTTCCTCTGTATTCTACTTCTCAGAAAATAATAAAGGTCGTAAACATTTCAAATGATAAGAATTCAGTCTGCTGACTGTATATTTTGGATTCCGTATCCAACCTATTGTGTATGCTTCTGAAAATATAAGGAGACCATTCATGGCACAGCTGTTATGTCTGGAGGGTCCTGAGTGTACATTAATATTAAGACTTGCATAAAGAAACATAAGACATATTGTTACAGAAGGAACATAGGGCCAAGAGCTTAACACACGCAAAGGGGCCAGGAGAATGAAGCCAACGCATATTGGTAATATGGGCTGTAGATGGTATGTATGGTGAATGGAAATGTTAAAAAAAAATATTAGCCCAGCATAGACAGTTTATGTGCAATCATTTAATGGGGTTTTTGTGACAGCACCACTTAAAGATGTCAGTAATTCATATCTGGGTGTCACCAATGCTTTGAAATACAGGACAAATAGTTCTTATGTCAAAATAGCTCTCAAAGGCTGAAAATTATTGAGCAGAACTCTAAGCTCAAAAGTGCCAGGAAACTGTAAGAGTTGTCTTTTGATTATAAAACCTTTAACCTCAAGCAGAAGACTGAACCAATATTTAAATTTACTAAAAGATATCAATAAATATGTCAAGACGCGTTAATGAATGCATCTGGAGCTCCAATATAAAAGCCACGCGCTAGGAAGTGCGTCCGTACCATGAATCTGCCAGCTGGAACTCTGTGACAGATTTACTCATATTACCTCATATATATATATATATATATATATATATATATATATATGTGTCCCTACTATCTTCTACTTTACATATCTCCAGTCATCACTGGCTATAAAACCGTACCAGGATTGCTTTAGTAATTTTGGGTACAGATGCGAAATAACAGGACTTCAGTAATGCAGGAGCTGCTTCCTTAAAGATCCCATATAACTTTGAGTGATGGAGTTTAATTGCCTTTACAAATATTTATTAACCACTACAATGTTTTCCAAAGCACAGGGATAAAATCCTTTTGAAATATATTTGCCAATTTTACTGAAGAAAATCCAAAAGCAGCCAACTGGAAAGACACAGTGTTTATCATAACGTTGCATGCACAAACAATAGAATCCCATAAAAATGATTGTTTTAATAATAAATTGAAATAATAGACCACAAGCAACTCAGCTATAGTTTGCTATAAAGGCGATCTGGCATTTATAGCTCCATACTTCCCAAAGAAAGACACATTTATTTTAGGGGGTAAGGTTCAAGATATGGCTAGGGAGAGTGACTGTGTCACCTACTAACTTATGTAACTAAAGTATTTAATGTATTTAGGAGAAGAATAATGTGTTTTATTTATTTACATAAGTTTATACATTTTTGTGTTTATTAGAACATGGGGAAATAATACAAAAATGCCTTTGGAGGAGTTAACTTGAAAACCACGCTTTTTGAGAGTATCCACAGTTACTCCCATTAAGTACTGGCAAGGGTTGATGTGAAAGCAATAAGACAGCTTCCACACCGATGTCATACAGCACACAATGTTATATGTGTGTAAATACCATGTACCTGGAATTGTCATTGGTGAAAAATTCAGACATGGGAACATGAATTTTAACTTTCAATGATGACTGAATTTCTTATGTAGGGCAGGTAGAACACTGTGATAAACTTACGCCAAGTCATAGATAGGCAAGTGTTTGTACAAAGACACCGGGGTCCGTGGCAAGTTTTTTGAAGGTGCATTGAAAATCATTAAATTGTCCATCACAGATGATAAACATCCACCATGAGCAATGTTGGTGCCTACTGCTGAGACAAGTAGATAAGATACTGCTACTTTAATTTGTAAACACCATTATAGGTTTGTATGCAATTCCAGACTGGAGCAGTACAATTATCAATCACAAGTGTGTGTTGGCGCACCCTACACTTGTCCAGCGTGGTTACATACAATAAAGGTAGGTGCGAGGTGCTGTGGCCCACTAGGCATTCACCCCGTCTTCTCAATGGTCAATCTATGGCTATTTTTATAGGTTTATCTAATGTACTAAATGGCATAAAGTAAGGTTTGTGACAACTTTACATGACCAACTATTGCATACAAATGCCCTTCAGAAACCACAAACAGGTTGTTCAACAACTGCTAACAGGAACAATGGAAAATCACTAAGTGTGGCCTGCAGATCAGTGATAAGGGAGATAGTGTCCCTGGAACCAGCGCTGGTTACGTGGGAATGAAAACAGATGGTTACAGAGGTAATAAGCATGCAGATGATATAGAAGGAGACTATTTATATAAATTATGTCTAAGCTTCTGTGTTTGTTTTTGTGTTTACTGAATATTTACTGGGAATCTAAGATTAATTAAACAACATTGACAAAATAAATATTAACATGACATAATTACTAATAAATGTCTGTTTTATTTTGGCTTGGCTTGACAGCACAGACTAGATTGGCTGCTTTTCAACACAAAATGGCCACTTCCAGCCTCCACTTATGAGTATTGTGACAGTCATATGCCTCGTGGAGGCACCCTAGGGCATCTGCTACCTTTACCATTAACAAACTACTGCTGACCATGCCCCTGTGCTATAAATCACTTGCATTACACACCAGAGAGTATTGAAACAAGCAGCTTCACTACGTGTTTACTCAAGCTTAATCATTACAGATGCATGCAAACGTTTTTGAAGGGAAAACTTTCCTGCTTCTTGTTATCAATCACTTCAATGTCGTATTTACCTTCCGTGCTGCCAAAGACCTGCGTCTCTAGCCTCCACTCTATCCCCTATAAGTATTGGGATGTGATGGCATTTGCCCCAACACCCTGCTTGCTTCTGTGATTGTCTAATGGTTTTGCAAATGATCATTCATTTTACTCTCGCTGTCTCCCCTCATTTTACCTAAATAATTTCTCAATAGTTTTTAAGAGAAGTGGGTATTGCCAATCATGACAGCTGTTTTAGAATACAGGGTACATGGCAAAGGGAAGTAAGCATGATATATCTTTCAACTTTCCTTGGCCGACCACTCTGTCTATGGTCCTCGTCATTGCCCATTTCGTTGTGCTTCTTCAGAAGACCTTGGACAGAACATCTGGAAACCCCTGTCTGCCTTGAAATTCCTGACTGGCAGAGACCGTGTTGATGCAGTATAACCACCTTGTGTCTTGTTGCTGCGCTCAGTCTTGCCAAGGTAGATGACTTTTAAACTGTGCTCAACAAACTCCCCTTGTTAGTGAGTTTGGCTGTTCCTTGCCCAGTTTTATTTCTTCTACATACCTGTCACTGTTCATTTTGTTTAAACCTACTTATTAAATTGATGATCATTAGCACCTGTTTAATATAATTGTTTAATCATACACCTAACTTTATGCCTACAAAATCCCTGACTTTGTACAAGTGGGCCTACAAGAATTGACGCTGTTTTGAAGTAAAGGGTGGATTACAATTACAAATGTTAGGAAATTCCGATTACACAAATACCAAAAGGGTTCTCACAAAATAAATATCGTGTGGATTGTTAATTGCGTATGTGGTTTTGGCAAACATGCTGAGCTGCTTATCTATAGGAGTCAAGCTGCTGCGGACATGAAATGACAGTCTAGCCTTTTAGAGTTGCCTATATACACGGCTAAACATAAGTTGAAGTGAGAGATATTCATAGCAAGTTTATTATACTAACATTATTTTTTATTATTTTTGCTGCTGTTAAAAGCATTATCTGTTCCAGTACATATTTGTATATTGTATACGTTATATTTGCCCACCTAAATAGTCCTGCTTTGTAACACATACAAATATGCTTTTAAAGCTCTCTGTTTCCCATGACGCATATTCCCAATGAAAATAAATGCATTTTGTTTGTTTTTAGTAGTTGTGTGCCCCAGGTGTAACCCCTAGAGTGACTTTATCTCTAAAGGTCAAATTCCTGAAGTCCACCAAAGCCATAAAATGAAGTGACATTATGGATTTTTGTCACTATCCCGTTTCATTGAAACTCAAAAATGAGTGAGGTTATTGTCTCAAACCAGAGAGACCTTTGGCCTAATGGGAAAAATATGCATCCTTTCTCCATCCATCAGGTTGGAACAGAAAGCGAAGATTTAGGGCCAGCTGCTGGATCCAGCCCACACAGCTGGAGTGTGGGACATTTCCCCAGAATACCCTGCTGGATAGTGAAATAAAGCTGTAACTCCTTCCTGACACTCTATAGTCACTATTTTGAAAATTCTTCAATTCCCCCTGCATGTTAAGTCAATAAATCGAAATTATCATTATCATTATTTAATAATATCAACTAAAGCCCCCTCAGCCTCCTAATACTGGATTTGTTATTCTTAGGAAAAAAAAACATAATTTAACAAAAATCGTATAATATGTCTTTCCCTAATTGCCCGGGTTTCTGCTTGACGTCTTGCATGCGCAATTTGTTCTTAATGGGCTTTCGGCGACTCATTTTCGCTCGTATATTCGGTTCAACCGAAATCTAAACAAGTTTCTCAAGCTTATAATGTTTTACTTCTCCCCGTATTTGGAAATAATCCCTCAGAAACCAAACATGACATTCCAAAGCGAAGGGGTAAAGGTTAGGGAGAGAAAGTGTGGCCGGGGAAGCAGACAGCTGACTGGATGAATCAGTGTTACCTATTTAACTCTTCTACAGCTGAGGAGACATTGCACAACAATGATGCAGAAGCAACTGATGAATCACTAAGCCTCTGACACATATTGGGACTGTCTTCTATTACTCGGGATACATTTAGCAATGCTTTTCATTTAGTCTGTAGGCCTTCTGGTTTATGAGACCTTTTATGTTCAAATTAAAAATGATGTTCAGCTCATATCCAGATCATCAGTAGTAGCTAATAAACTATCATGACTGCAACGTCTTATGGCCATCAAGCCCTCTTCCCCTTCTGTACTGGTATGTTTTAACATGTGTTAATGTTATTCAAAAATTGCTTGTTAAACATTGTATTTGTCCCCTACTGTAACAGTATAACACGGGTCCCACGAATGCCTTCATAATCACTGAACATATAAATATTTTTTTAATGAAGAAGCCATCTGCTTGCTTGGTTTCTACTGCATTTTTCCAAATAATCATTTTTTTCTAAATTCCCACAAATGTCTGTTCTTTTTTAGGTTTAATTATAGCAAATCACAATTACTTGGCAACACATTTCTGAAATGGAACATTCCATCATATAAATTCATCTGAACATTATCTTCCAGACCTTTATACATTTTGAATAGACGCATGCCGTTGGAATTTCACCCGGGCTACCAGTCTGAACAGTACAAGCACGGTACAATAGCCATATACATGTATCTCAAACAGTTGTGTTATCAGCAGTGCAATTTAAACATGAAAATCTACACATTTATATCTGTAGAAAGAGATCAAATGTGATGTAGTTTAGGACATCAAGTAATTAAGATAAAAAGAGTAGAGGTAGGACCGGGCTCTGCTCTGGAAACTTTGGCAAAAGCTGCAAAGTCACTGCTCAGAGCAATAATCTCATGGAAAGGCTTTGTTTTAACCTTTGCCACCAAAATGCTTGTCAGTGACACCAAACAGCCTACCTGTGCCATCTTCGCCCCCAAACAGCCTACCTGTGCCCCTTCCCACATCACTCACCTGCAGAAGTGGTGTGTCTCTCTTCCTCTGTGCTGTGTGTAGACACATCCAGCATGTGGGAAGTGGATGTGATGTCACTTCCTGCATGCTGGATCAGTCAGACATAGCGTGCAGGGAGATCAGATGATCTCTACACTCTCTGTCCCGCTCGCTCTGGGTATTACCCATGCTAAGTGGCTTTAAAGGGACGGACAAGTGGTTCTCCCAGGCCCCCTACTACACCATGCATGCTTGGTTTCTGGCAGAAAAGAGCAAGCTTTTAAATGCATTGTGGTTTAGTATAGCCAGGGTAACTGACTGGGTCTTTTTTTATTATTTAGAATGGGAATTTAGAAGCTACCCAGCAAAGAGTCAGGTATTAATGTGGTGACTTTGGGAATACATTGCCCCACTCAGGTATTCATAGGGCAGTAGCTCCAGGTAGGTGAAGGGGCATATTTCTAGGGGTACAGCAGAAAACCTTCTGGTTAAAGTCAAGCTATTTGCTTGGAGTGCCGAATTCCTATATTTTTCTCCCTGCCCCATTTCTCTCTATTTCTCATGCCTCTAACTCCCAGGTATCCACTTTTAATCAGGGCGGTCACTATTTTTGGGCACTGCCCTGTAAAGATGCCTCACTGCTACCCTGGGAAAGAATTATGAATAGCTGTCCTTTTGAGGGAAGTGGTCACCATGACACCCACTAAGCAAAACATTTAATTCTAAACTGTTTTTGGAGTACAGAACTCAAATCCAGCACTCATGATGTGGCTTGCATTGAAGCAATGGGTATCAATATGATGTAATTTAATGTATGTGCTTAAGCTCATTTGAGCAGGGCCCTCCTCATCTGTTGTTTCTGTAAATCAATTTGTTATGTTACATACTACTTGTTATGTCCTGTCCTATTGTACAGCGCTACGGAATATGATCTTTTCTCCCAGCATGCTTACCCCAACTGTATTTCATTTGCATATTTGTCTCTTCCCACCATTTTTACTGATTCAGTTCAAGTGTTCCCTCAATTTCTCTCACCTTTCTCCGCAATCTCATTCCTTAACCGTATTATTTCCTTTACTTTATGAATCATGTTTCTTTTTTTAATGCCCCGGGCAGTTATAAGCAGGGTTATGTACGTTTATGTAAAACCAGACAGTGTGGAGGCTTTGTTGGTGTAAATTCCCTGCGGGTGTGGAGAAATGACAACAATTCTAGTAAGAAACATCCTATGGTAACTTTAAAGAAGTAGAACTGTTAATTCTACTGGTAAATGCTCTTATATAGTCAACTATAATTATGGGGATATTCATTTAAGCATATTTTTGCAACAACTAAGGAGGATGGGTTCCTAGAACCACTGAGAGCATTGAGTATGGCATTTTGAAATTAAGTTTTGGTTGGCCTAATGATGTCAAACAAAGCTGTCATATTTTATATATTATAATTTCTCAGATTATTTAATATACACATCAATTATATACACAACCGCTACTGTAAGAAATCAGTTAATTTATTCAAAACAGAGGAAATACAGAGGGCAAATTCAAAGAAGAGGAACTTGACACGTTAGTTCTGTAGCAGATTCCAGGAATAGATCATGGGATAATCCAACTTTCCCAGTGGAAATGCACCTAGGAATCCCATTAACACTTGGTTAGCACCTCTTGATTTCAACCAATCCGCTTATATAGGGAACATCTGGAAAATTTGTCTTCTTGAAATGAAGCATAATTTGCATGAATCATAGTTGTGTCACCCAAGAGTTGAGTCAAAAAGGAAAATCTACAATAACACACTTCTCTTTAACTTTTGACATTAAAAGATTCTCAGGCAAAACAATATATATAACAAATATATATATACTTTCTAAGGCCTACAAAGTTCTGTCTATACACTTGAACAAATATACATACTACACTTCTTATTGATTTTGATATTAATTGATTTTATATTTTTATGTACTTTGACTATCTTTGACAGTCACCTTGTGTTAGGTCAGGCTATGTTAATGATATACTGTATGTAATGTAACATTACATGCCACTTTAAATTTCATATGTATTGGGTCCTTTACCCACCACTGGGTGAACACATATGATCAGGGAAGGGCAACAACATTGCTCATGATCGACATTTACTTGGGTCTGTGATCGACAAACCTAATGATGTTCTATGGACCTTCACAAACCTTGCCACGGACTCTGGTGTCTTTACCTATTCCTGAACTTGATATTCTTACGGTTTGATGAACACTATGGATGGGAGTTTTTGCTCACGTGAAGAAAGCCCTCCAATTAATCTCAGTTTTTCGTACTACACAGGAGGAGTGCAGCTTCTACTACAGAGTAAACTGTCCCTTTAAGCCTTATAATTTCATTAAAAATGAAATAAAAGCCCATGATAAAATGTAGCACTCTCTTGGCTCTGCCTATGCTAGACTGGATAGAAATATTAAGGTACTGTAGCTGTATTAAAGCTAAGGAACTTTTAACCTATGACTAACATGGTAATTACCTCCTGAATGGCCACTGATTTGGATCACAGGGGGAAAAGCCACACGCAAGGACATTGAAATTATAATGTACTAATAATTACAGAGGAGAGGGTAGATTGAGGCCATCCACCCTTTAGATACTCTTTAATTGCTGATGATAAAGAGGGCACTCAATAAACCTCTTTAACAGTGGATAACTGGCATACACGTGGTAAACAGTACCTTTGTACATGCAGCCTATAATTATAGTGGGATGTAATGAACATAAAGCATTGCTTTCATCCTGTAATTACCTTCCTATATGAACCACCTTAATGTAATGAGTTTGAAACATGAGGTCTTACGTGATGGGTTCTCAGATGTGGTGTAAAGCAATTAGGATCATATTGATGTTCTGTTGAATATCAAAGAACATTGTTTTTTTTCTTAGGAGAGCAGGTTTTGGTTCTATTAATCACTTAGGCCCTGAGTACCTTTTTTAATAAATGACAGAAGATACAACAGGCATATAATATAGCATAGCAATGTTGTTAGAATATATAAAATGTGTTGTATTAAGATAAAACCGATCTACTGTGTTCTGATAATAGTTTGCACCAGTTTTAAGTCCAATGTGCATTGTTCATATGTATTTCATTTTAAGCCCAGCTATGATTGTAGTGGTTTATATGCCCCATACAAACACCAGGTGCCAATGTTTCTATAAGTATTACTGCTGCTGGAACTTGGGTTTTTACAAAACACAAATTCTTTCTACAGAATTTTCTGGTCAACATGTCTCCTAAAGTAAAGGCATTGTTCCTTATTACATCTACCTAGTGTTTATATCCTACACAAATTCCAAAATCCTGGCCTATCTCAGAGTATGAAACTAATTGGACAGCATGCACAAAATGCAAAGGGAAAAGGACACCAATCGAGTGACATCATTGGCATAGCCGGGAACTCCTTGGATGTAGCTGGCTATTCTGATGCCCATCGGTAAAGATGAAGGCCTACAGGCTGGGGGGCTGGAGCCTCTGCCCCGAGTAAGGTCTAGGACAGTGTCCAAAATGAATATGCCACTGACTGCGATTGCACCTTCATAATAAGCGATGCTCTCCTAGTTATCTGGCCCAGTTTCTGTTTTCTTAATAAAGGGGAGCAGTGTTTGGCCAGGCACCTTCCTGATCACTTTCCCATTCTACTCCCTGAGGCTACATCCAGCAGGCCCACCTACACACATGGCTAGATCTGCTCCCTTGTGAAGCCACTCACCTAACCTGGGAAGTTCCTAGATATGCTCATAATGCACAGGCAAATTAGTAAGATGAAATAGCGTAGGTCACCACAGTTCACGCAACGTGAATAACACCCTGTGCTAGAATACATAATTTCACAAATGCAGGTTTTACTATTTTTTGTGTCTTCTGTTGCAATGCCTTGCACTATAAATATTTATTGATGTCTTTTATGTGAGATTTTTTTTGCCACCAAAGATTGAGAAATTATATACATTCATTTTTATCACATTTACTAATGACCCATCCCCCGAAAACCATCACAATAGATTATATTACATAAAACAGGAAGACATTCCAAGGAGTTATTTCTGTTATCTGTGAACTCTGTAATCCAATCAGCTCTCCTACTGCATGCTCAGTTTTGCTATCTATTTGTAGATTCTTCTGAGGTCGAATATACATTTCCATTAAATTCTTCATTGACAGTAATGTTACTATTTTTTATCAAAGTGTATAGGATAAAGATGCCCTTCCCATTTTAATAACCTTCGTGTTTAGCATAGCTGCTGCTATCTTCCAGAAAATCAGTCTCAGTTGACTGCCCACCCAATAAGTTCACAATGAGGATTGAATAAAACACATTGGACTCCTGTGATGCAAACTTATATATAGGACAGACAGTCCCTCTTTGGGATCCCAATCCCATTGTCCCCCGGTGCCTATTGTTTTCTAGGAGCTCAGAATGTTTGCTGGGAATTAGTGTTCTATTTTAGATTTTATTTTTCTAATTGTAGTCATGTAAATCCATAGGTGCTTGAACCAGCCAGTCAATCAACGGGGCACGTTCTGCATGGTGCCAAGCCATGAAGTTGATTGGCAATAGGTATATCACATGAAAAAGCTGGGGAGGGGCGAAATAAAATGCATACAATGGTAGAAGTGTAACTTTAATATTTCTAAAACAGTTGTTTGGAACTGTTGGGTTGTTCATAACTAGCAGACATTTTGTAATAAATACTTTATAGGGCATTGCTATTTTATGTTATTAAAAATACCCTCTAGGAGAAAGCAGGGAAATATATATATATATATCAGCAAAATGTATTGTTTGTGGAAACATAGCAAAAGTTTGATTTGCTCACTTTTTTTAAAAAAAAACTCTGTTTATGAAGGAGGTAAATCAGGTCACTGTGCAGGTCATCTGGAAATGTAAGCATATCAGCAGGGCTTCAGGAGCAGGAATTCTGACTACTAACATAACAAAGATAAACATTGACACCAAATTAGGTACAATTGTTAGCAGCAGCATGTTAGAACATAGACATAAAAAGTATATGTAAGCTAATATTCAAGTGAGAGAGAGGTGTGTGACCTTCCACTCATTCTGTTGGGATATACCAAAGAGGTGTTGGAAGGTCATCCACATAGATATATCAACAAGCATTTAGATTTATAGCAAGCATTTAACAAGCATGTAATAACAAGCTTACTGTAGAACACAGATTGTGCCAAACCAGGAGATAGTTCTGAGAGATATTCTTTGCTTTGATGATTCTACACAGAATATACAGTTAAGAGAAATACGGGGCGACTCAAGGCTCTAATGAGCTGCAGGTTCCAAGAGACTGTCTGGTTTACCTTTAAAAGGACAAAATTACTTTTTAGTAGAAATCTTTAGGCGTAGCTGTTAGGTAGCTAGAACCCATTACCCTTTGCCAAACAGCCTTTTATGTCTGCATGATGACAACAGGCCATGTTGGGAGGACAATTGTGCGTTGCAGGCCCAATCATTCTGCTTGTTGGGGGTCTTGGAAGAGGGAGGGCCTTTGTCATATTGCCTCCTCCATAGATCATCCTGCTATTTATAATATATAAATATATATATATATATATATATATATATATATATATATATATATATTGTTGGCACAACAGGATAGGTATAGCTTATCTATTTACATCTTTAGCTACAAAGAAGTACAAGTCTTGTAATAGTTGTGCTTGTACCCTTGGCTTCTCTGAATTCTTGTCGATTTTCTTTCTCAAGTTTCAAAACCCTTTAACAGGTTCATGCCAGCTGGCCTTTGCACTGACACCGATACACACGCTCTCAATGTATTTCTACGAGTTTGAGTGACTGGGCATACAATAATTTACAGTTCCACCCATAGTGAAGGGTGTGTTGGTTACAATTCCCAGGACAAGGAGTATATCAAGTCACCAATGGCATCAACTTTAAAAATCACATTATCTCATACATGCTGCGGTGGGTATTAGTAATTTATTAAGCATCCTAAAGAGTTCTTATTTGTGATTGTTTGGTAAACTAGAGGTTTTTACACTTTATAAGAAACTTAATAATTTAAAGTAGTTTTGTGCCTTTGAACAGAGCCCTTCCTACCCTTTGTTTCTGTAAATCCACTGAACAAGCTCAGTTCAATAAAGCTGCCTACACTCCTCTCCCCATGTTTGGCACATTTGCGTTGGCATCCAGACACACTCAGTCCTATACAGGAAGCCCATCCATTATAACAAAATTCAGCACATACATCGTGCAAAAAGTTTTTTTGGGCACATATACTCTCTCTTTATCATTACTAACCTCCATTGTATAGCAGTATCACCTTCTTTCCCTTTTAAGCGCTTTCACCAGTAGTACCCCAACTCTCTCTGGTGATCATAGCTGCTTTTTATGCCTTTTTTCTATGTCTCTCTAAATTTTTCCATATCGGTGCACGTCTATACCACATCCATCTCTGTAAATCCAAATTGTTATATCCGTACATTGGAACTCTATAGGTTTAACCCTGAGTTTCCTCACCCGTGGATTTTGCCCCACCTTCAGGGTGAATGGGCAGAATCTCATGGTTGACGGCCCTGGTTGAATACAGGTGACTCAATTAAGTGTATCTTTAGATAATTAGAACACATTGAAGAGTTACTACCAGAGGAGCTTTGGCACCTTCCAATCCTGGGTGGAGGGTGCCTGGCTGGGCAGGCAAAGTCAAATGGCCCCTTGCTCTTCCATTAATTAACATAAAACTGGAACACGTATTTACACACATTCTTACACCCACATATACTCACACTAATGCACATTATAACACACACTTACACATACTCCATCTAACACATATACACACTCATGCTAACATACACACTTACACACATACATAGTAACATACATACACACATACATACTCCTTCCCTAACTCCCTTACTTTCTCAGAGCCTTCTTTTTAGCTGCTGACACACACTCTGCATGCAGCCTTACATTACTACGGGTCACATAACGTCCTGTTACATGACCCCTGCTGCCTTCTTACCTCTTCAGACTGACATCTTTAAGAATTTCGGTGAGATCATTGCAGCGCCATCATATTGCCCTCAGTTCACCTGAGGGCAATATGGTGGCGCTTGAGGTGACTCCCTCTCCTGATCCTCCAATTGGGGCAGAGGACGTCACTGCAAGAGCTCAGCTCACCATTTTAGCGGAAGTTGCTGGGTCTGCGGAGATGCGACCAAAGAAAGAAAATGAAGGATTGAAGCGAGAAGTGAAGGGAGAATATAGAAGATTGAAGATGAAGAAGGTGCAGGAGTGGAAGTGGTCGGCAGATAAGGTTTACAGAGCGTGTGAGAGTGAATGAGAGTGAATGAGGGCCCATTTTGTACCCAAATTGAATGGGCAGGGAACGAAAATCGTTGCTCGAAAATGAATGGACAAAGGACAAACTGAAAAATCTGTCCAAATTGTTTTTGGCCCATTTGCACATGTCTAAAAGCTAGTATTAAAAAGCAGTTAATAGAACAGTAAAATTATTTCAGTTGATGGAACATTCTTAAACAGATTTTTTTTACTAGTGCCATGTCAAAATGATCTAACCATATTACGTAATATATTGTTTTAAGGCCTTTCAGAGGTGTGCATTTGAAGAACAGATGAAAAGAACAAAACATTCTTCATCTCCCTAGGAGATAAACTGTATTTTAAAGTGGTGCAGCCCCCCCTGCTGTTTTCACCTCCTAGGCAGCAAGCCAAGGGTAACGGTTTCTGTTCTCCATTCGCTGATGTGCCAGCTACTATCCCATCCAAAAGTATTATCATTTAAAACTGTTTGAATTCTAATTATGGTGCAGAAAATTCTACGAGATAGAGTTGATTCTTTCTGCGTCATAGGAAGAAGTCTGCACCCACGGCAGGCCCCATTCGCTGCCTTTTATAGTACTGTCTGGGATGCACGAGTATCAGCCCTAAATTCAAAGGAGAGAATCCCCAGGTGCTTAATCATAGGAATGCACACTGCTGCCTCACGGCATCTCGGCCGTTGAAATTTGTATAAGATTTATTAAATACATTTAAGCCTGCTGAGGGGGCCGGAGCAGTAAGATCAAAGTGTCTAAATGTACAAGAAAATAACTTTTTAAATCTATCCATTTAACATGACATGGGGATAAAGTTGTTTTACTTTACTGCAATGGTGGTAAATAAATGCCTCCTATCAGATAGTAGAGGCAAAAACAGCAAAGGAATTGAAACAATATGGGATCGGCATAAAACTATCCTGAATATAAGACAAGACCAAGGACTGACCAGAGGGGCCAAATAGTTCTTATCTGACATTAAATTCTATCTTTGTAAGAGGTAGCAATGCAAACAACATTAAGCCTAAGCCTGATCACTAGCAGGATCTAATATCCGAAAAAAACGCCAAAATGAACATATAGTTTAAAACATAACCTTTATTTTTGTTTTCTAAAAACAATATATCTCCTGGGAAGTCCTAGAAGTTGATACTCATATGTATCAGCAGATTGTTAGATGGCGGAGAGATTAGTAAGGAAAGGACCTAAACTCACACTTTCCTCACAGAGGTATCTGAGAAGCTGCTGTCCTACTACCCTAATACTTCATTGATACTTGGCAATCTCTTTATCGCTCCATAGAAAAGAGCCAGGCTACATTAAAATTACCTGACATATGTTTCCTCATCATAGTTTAGGCTTCATCGGGGTGAAGCAAAAATTGATGATTATGGTATATGCTTTGAGATTAAGTAACCAAAATTAATGTTAAAATAATATATACAATTATCCAAGATACAATCTAATTCATAACGACACAATGTAATACATTTAATATTTAAATCAGTAATATAACATGAAAGTATTATTTTGTATGCATGCAGAAGTCTCCTAAATTAAATATTACATATTAGATGTTACAGTCTGTCTAAAAGTATTAGAAATGCAATTTGATGTGCTAATTAACAGAAATAATGAAAGGTTGATGTGAGAGAAGTCAGTAGTTCCAAAAACAGGAAGCGAAGTTTCTTTGCGTTAAAATGCAATTAGTGTGTAGGTATAAATGAATACAGCCAGGATTAGAGGAACAGGAAATAACTTGGAGAAGTGCTCTGCGGTGTCCAGGAAATGGGTTATACTTAGCACAGGTTTATTAGGTAGGAGTTCAGGGGTCATCATGAGAGATTTATAGATGTTACTCAGAGGTCAGGATTACGAACAAAAGTAGAGATCCAAAGAAAACAGACACGTAACTTTGTAAAAACAGGTATTGATGTAACAGATCGAATAAAGTCCAAACAAAGTCCAAGAAATAATCCTCGACGCTTTTCGCCACCATGTGGCTTGCTCAGGAGGTAGGGATACTTGGGATGTTGGGATACCTCCTGAGGAAGCCACATCGTGGCGAAACGTGTCGAGGATTATTTCTTGGACTTTGTTTGGACTTTATTCGATTTTTTTTTATTCTTAAATACGGACATTTTTGAATATCTTTTTTAACTAATTATCGGATCATACACTTTTTTTCACATGTAAAGTGCTTCTCCGATCAATTGTTAGGGTTGAGTCCCGGAATAAATTATTTATTTATTTTTGTATCATATCATGGGACATATAGTATTTTCTTCATAAAATATCTAACCCATTACTTGCTTCATCTCCACACTCATACAAACATTACAATTAATTTAAACATTATCTTGATTTACATAAGCACTGGCACTTTATTCAAAACGGACATTGGAACACAAAAGAATCATCAGGATAAAGAGGCACCCAGGATCCATTGGATTCACACCAGGAAATACACCAGAGACCACGGCGGTTCCAGGGAACACACCAGATACGCTTGATATATTCATCTAAATGTGAGTGCAACCAATTACCGCGCGTTTATTAGTTTTGAAAGATATCATCCTATGGTAGATATATTTCTTTTCTTCTATATTCGTGGGTTTGACGAACTGCCACACACACCAAGGAGTTTGCTTTTGGAGGCCAGAATGATTCATATATATATATTGTGAGTGCAATTATTGGAGTTTTTCCTGAAGTTCCTAAGTGTTTGACCATATTACACTATTATTTCGTATATGTCATTTTTTGTTTTTCTGAGTCACTGAGATCGGTGGTTACAAGCACCCCTAGACAGAAGTCTTGTTTGAAGCAGTACTTCATCCAGAGATTCCAGGTAAAACCTGGGGGGTTCCCAGGTATTATAATATTTAGAATGCCCAGGTAGATAACAATCAGTAGCTAATGGCTATATACCGATTTTCTTCCATAATCCTGAATTCTCTTTTCTTTATTCAAACCTCTTTGTATGGCTCAGCTCCAAGTAGGTGGCATATTCCTTAAGACGGCTGCTCCCATGGCATACACACAAATAATATTTCTCATACATGTAAGGTGTACATTGTAATACGTAAACATCATTATAGAAATTCGTAGGAATAAAAGTGTCGAATTCTCTTTAGATAAAACTCTTGTGTTAGAAATGAACCCCCAGCTTCCCAGCAACATTCTGCCTAAAGTTGCTTATGGTAAAGCATTGGTTTTTGGTTTGGTTAAAGTTGTGTATGGAATAACAATGTGTTTTCATTTTAATTCTAAAAATATTCAGAAAAGTAATGGAATACATTTTTTGGCATTAACATTCTCAGAATGATGTGCTTTTAGGGGAACTTCGGGGAATGTATGTTTATTCTATTAAAATATGCAGTCATTAGTAGGTACAAAACACAAATATTATTCATTAAATTTCCCCTGAAGTGATGTTGAAACTTTAAGTATCTGTTAAATACGAATCCCGAATAGGTAATAAGAAAAAAACCCAGATGTGCTACATTTTAAAAGATTGCAAAATATTCATACCGTATTTGTTCGATTATAAGACAAGGTTTTTTTCAGAGCAAATGCTCTGAAAAATACCCCTTGTCTTATAATCGGGGTCGTCTTATAATCAGACCTCAAATAGGTCTGACTATGAGACTAAGATCCAGATCCCCCACAACGCTGCAGGGAACTTACACAACCGGTGCTTCTGAGTCAGTGTGTAGCCGGGGAAGCGTGGAGACGTCTACAATTCACGTAGACAAC
>VKOC01002480.1:0-14011 GCA_009364415.1 Spea multiplicata | reverse complement strand
TGCATTTACAAAGCACAAAGATAAATCATTCATTAAGAAGTGTGTGCCAGTTATTGAAAGACTGCTCTTTAGCCAGCCTGCCAAATATAAGTCAAAAGGCAGCAAGGTACCTTTTATTAACATTAATTATTGAATCCTGAAATATGTTCAAATAAAAAAAAAGATTGGAGACAATATCAAATGCATGGGTGTATGTATATGTGAAATAGAGTGCTTGTATGTATGTAAGCAATTAATTGATATGCACCTGCTAAAGCCCACCCATCTCTCCTTTCCCCAGGCTGCCATCATTACTATAAGCTCCTATATGGGAACAGCATGCCATGGAGGCTATGCCAGTTTGACACAGTCTTCCATAGAATGAATGGGTCTGTTGGGGAGATAGACAATCTCACTTGTATCCAGCCTATTGAGTAGCTGCTCTGGCGTGTTTCTTAGCATTTATTCAAGCAACTTAAAATACATAGGCTTCAAAAAAATGTCGGTATATTCAATGTAACGTTCTGAAAACTTTACTACTGTAAAGTCATTTCATTACAAAATTAACAGTCTTGTTACTACTTTTCCTGAAGCACTTCAATAGTATTTCACATTATAACCTTAGGCAACTCTGTGGTTGCTATTGCATTGCGCAATTATACTGTGGTTCTGTGGTTTTTTTTCCAAGCATGGACACATTCAAAGGTATTAAACTGATTGGAGTCTTATACAGTATTTAACACTTCCCCATTTAACAAACTGCCATCATCAACGTGAGTTTTGCCATAAGATAAGTAAAGAATGGCTAGCAAACCATACAATGTGTCACCTTTCCAAAATCCTACATTTTATAGTTCTGTTTATACAATATATTTGCATTTCTCCCCATTACATTATCTGTCACCAATTAGGTTGCTAGTTGATGTTGATCGGTTCACGGAGTCTTTTGTAAGGGTCGGTGAGGAAAAGGCAGAGAGCTTCCATGATGGTAATGTATAAACTAAACATCTCAGAAAAAATACCATGATTGACCATCAAAAGGCACAGCCAAGGGTAATTATAAGCAATGTGATGTAGGTATGCTGAAATTGTTCTGGGAGCTGTTCATAGAAATATTGACTTACGCTGTCGATGTTGATAAGGACTATATAAGGTGGCGTTTACAACGTGCCAGGTTGTCCCTGTCCCTAGTTAAACATTTTCCTATCTCCCAAAACAAACAAAATGTAGCTACAATCACCCACAGAGGTTAGAAACCCTATAGTTTAACATAGACTTGTGCAGAATCCCTGAAAGTTTGAACAAACAAGCACACTTTGTTTACTGTTCCATGCAGCCTCTCCAACAAAGATTGTCTCTATGTCACTATATTGTGTAGGTATGTTTCTTTATGTGTGTATGTAAGTATGTTAGTGTGTATGTATTTTAGAATGTGTGTGTAAGTATATTAATATGTGTGTGTAAGTAAATATCTTAGTGTTTGTATGTGTGTGTATTTATTGTGTTATAAGTTTGTTATTGTGTTTGTATGAGGAACTTGGGGCTCCCAACCATCTTGCAGGGGGGCCCTGGCATTTTTTGTTACACCGGCAATGTGCAGCTCATATGGAAAGTGCAAGCTGCATGGGAGCAGGACTCAGCGAGGTAAGAAGCACAGAATGTGTGTGTGTGTGCACACTATATCTAGAAACCATTCGTAGAGGAAATAGAGTCCCATGGACTAGCCAGCTATGGGGGCTCAACAAGCCAGGAAATGCTCGATGGGCCTGACCGGGACCTAGCAGCAAATTCATGGAACTGTGGCAATGCACGCCGATAATTGGAACAGCGTTGCTATGGACCCCCATTGCCCCAACATATCGCCCTTTTGAGGGTGGGCAATACTTGGTGGTGGTTACAGAGAGGGAGCCTGCTCAGGAACCCTGGTTCTATTACTAATCTCTAGGACGGGGGTTTACACATCTGCAGCTATGGAACTCTGGCCCAGCTGCCGCGTGGACTGTTCCCGGGATGTTTCCGACGCTGTGGCTTAGGGTTCTGATGTCATATCACGTTGCTTTTTAGATCATAACATCTACGGACACTGAGCTCTCCACTGGTACCCCGGGATTGACGCCGCTCCCTCAGGATCACCCTTGAAATAGTGCCTCTTTGTCGGGTCTGCATTGCTGCCCATAAAACTGTGTGGGGGTGCCGGGCTGTCTGATGTTTGATGGGATTATACCTTATCCTAACATGTTTTCTGTATATATACACATATATATATATATGTGCTGTTCTCAATAAAGAGAGTTCTGTTTTACCCAGCGGCGGAACTACCGGGGTCGCAGGGGTCGAGACTGCGACCGAGCCCTGGAGTTCTGCCAGTCAGGGGGGCCCAAGGGGTGCCCTTCTGTCTCCTCTGCCACCGACACCTGTCTCAGTGTTGATGTCATATGCTGGCGCTCAGCAGTGAAGCCGTGCGCACCACAGCAGAGCAGCGAGACAGAGGCCTCGCGCCCCCACCACAGGACTGCATGGTAAGTGACCTACAAAGGGGGGTAGGGAGAGGGTAGATAGTGAGAAGGGGGGGAGGGGGTAGATAGCCTGAGAAGGGAGGGAGAGGGAGTAGTGTGAGAAGGGAGTAGATTGGGTTGGGGTGGGGGGTCCTTAACAGATTATCGCACCGAGGCCCTGAGGCTTCTAATTATGCCCCTGGTTTTACCCCTACACTAAGTCTCGGCGAGTGCTTGGGGGAATATGAATGGTTAATCCCTTGAGAAATTAAGCTTCCTGCGGCAAGGAAGGTTTATACGGCGGAGCTACTCAGTCCAAGTACGAGATATACAGGACACATATTTTTTAGCTCATATTTATTGCTGGAATTGAAGCATATAACTTCCTCTTACTCTTGCCCACAGCTACATCAAGAAACATACAGCACAGAAAATTAATAGAAAAGTTTATGCAATAAATATAAGGCAAGATACAAGCCTACTTAACAAGCTAAAGTGCCAGATCCCAACAGAAGCAAACGTTTATTTAAAACTATGACTCTTTAAACTGCATTTAAACGTAACTAATTCTGGATTCACAGATCTACTATGAAGGCAGAAAAACGTCGAAAGGGGCAATTTACTTGAAATTTATCGCAACCTACCCAACATATTATAGCTGCATTGTCTCCATGGAGACAAAAGTAATTTTACAACTTTCATCACTTGCCAAAACTATACTGAATTAGAACGGAAGTTCCCAGACAATTCTAGGACATTGCAATATATCAATCCCCTTCTGGCAGATCTTATAAATAAATGTTAATGTCTAATTGCTAAAAATGTAGTAAGTTAAGTTACTTTGACCTTTCAAGGTCAAAGCATTTTCTAGTTTTATGCACATTGGAGGATAGGCCTTTTGAGCTTATTTTTTTATTGTTTTATCTAGGTTATATAATAAATCTGACCATTAAATGCTATGCAATAAATTAATTTATTTTATAATGTGTTAAACCAAACAATCAAACTGTGGGAATCCATGCATGTTTTGTGTGTTTAAACCTACGTTTACCTGAGTTCATTACTAAATAAGACCAAACATGAAACTGTTCCTAATAAACAAAATACTTGGGATCCCCTAATGTCAATATCAGCAAGGGGAGGACTGGTCAATGGGTAGGGTGGCTATAGCCACTTGATTTAAATGTTTTTTTTGTGTTCAATTTGCAATTCCGCATGTACCCACTAAGGAATAATATGGATTTACGGCAGAACTAGCCTCTGACTTGATCCTTGTATTGCTTGCTACACATTCTTTTTATGTAAATGTACTTTGGACAGAATTGCATAGTACTAACTGAGCCTATTGTGTGACATGTACGTCTTTGTCTGCACTGTTACTGAGCCACTTGGCTGTACTTGCACCCTAGTGGAGTGCTGCCAGCCCTCATGTTAGGGCCTCCCAGCTGTACTGTGATCTACTACTCCAATCAAGAGTAGTAGTTCAACTAGTATTGAGTAGGGCAGGAGGTGAAGAGTGTAGACAAGTCGGATCTCTTCTAGGTCAGAATACTGGGGGGGGGTGGATGGTGACCCTGCACTGGCAGATGGCAGGTGAATCCGAAGGCAAACCAATAGGCAAGTCAAGCACCTGAGGGCATACCATGAATCAAAATTGGTGCCGAAGAATCAAGGGGGTGGTACAGGGCAAAAGAAGGGGCAGGGATTGTGGTCAGGCAAGGACGTGAACATGTCAGGATATGGTTACAGGGACAGGAATAGGGACAGGTACTGGTTCAGGCTTTGGTTCAGGAACAGGTAGGGCATCAGATGCCAAGTTACAGCTAAGAACTCCAAATAATAACTGAGCACCTTGAAAAAGTCCAGGTTTAAATAGTACAGGCTCAGCTTCCCATCAAAACTTTTAAATCAAAGGACGGGGCCCCTGTAAGGATCCGGTCTACCTTCAAGTGTGCATCAGGAAACCAGCAGGCTGCACATACAATTGTTTTCTTTGAGTGCATGGTCAATGCATGACCAGGTAAGATAATGTCCTGACACTTCCACTGATATTGGTTAACTACATCTGCATGATGAAGACCAAACTATAACTTAAGGTAGATCTTAGCTTTTTCTGGTACTGTCCCAAGACAACATCCTTATTGACATACAATGTATTACATTACATTTATTTATATAGAGCCAGAAGATTCTGTAGCACTGTTACAGGGTTAGTTACAATCCAGTCATTTGAGGGTAGGTGAGGTGAAAAAGTATGAGAAGGCTACTTGGATGGGGCTGAGTTGGTCCAGACAGGATTATCTGTAAATGTTTTTGGTCATTCAGATGGATGTTGGCTGAAAGCGTTAGGAAGAAAGGTTGTATGCTTCCCGGAAAGTGGGTTTTCAGGGAGCTTTTTGAAGTCACATACGGGGGTAGAAGTCTCATAGAATGAGGAAAGGAATTCCAGAGAAGGGGTACAGCACCAGTGAAACCCTGACTATGTGAATGGAAAGAGGTAATTGTGGTGACATAAGTATTGTTGTCAATGTTTTTGCCAGTTGAACTCTTCCTGTATCACATGTCTTTTGATATGTTAACGAGGGCACACCTACAGTGATTCAATAAGCCTGTTGAATGCAAAATCTTAGTTCAGTCTCTGTGCCCACCATCCTGCATGGATAGGGTAATAGGTGGTGTGCTGGGTTATGTTGAACCTTTAGGTTGCAGGTTAGTCTTGGAAAGTGTTGCACTGTATGTTGGGCTGTCACTCATTTATTGTATGTTACTGTGTCCTTGTCTCTTATTAAATATCTGTTAAAGTAGACGAACCTTTGTGTTATATTTTTATATTTGGTTTAAACACCACAGTAATGACGGTAGAAGATAGATGCAAGCCACAAGAAGGAACAAAGTTAGGTTAGGGGTGTATTTGTATAGGAGGGTAGACATATAAGGGGATGCAGAGTTGCTAAGGGATCTGTAGGTCAGGAGTTTACATTTAATTCTGAAGGATATGGGGAGCCAATTAAATGATTGGCGCAGTGGAGCAGTAGATGAGGAACGGTGACAGAGAAATCTAGCTGCAGTGTTGATGATGGACTGGAGCCGTGAAAGACAGGAGAAGGGGAGACCAGTTAGTAGGGAGCTGCAATTATCCAGACAGGATTTCACAAGAGAGCGGATTTGTATTTTGGTAATTTTTTGTGTGAGGAATGGTCGACTCAGGAAATATTTTTCATATAAAGGTAGCAGGATTAGTGGAGGGACTGGATATGAGGGATGAAGGAGAGAGCAGAGTGAAGTGTGGCACCAAGGTAACGAACTTGGATAGTGGAGTTATCAACAGTGATAGAGATGTCAGGAGTTGTGGACAGAGGGGCTTGCTGGATAGCCATAAGCTCAGTCTTTGAGATGTTAAGCTTCAGATAATGCAACGCAATCCATGATGTACTTCCAGAAAGACAGTCAGTGGGGCGGGTTTCAAGAGATGATGAAAGGTTGGGAGGGGAAACATAGATTAGAGTGTTATCTGCATATAGGTGGTATTGGAAGCCAAAATAAGATATGAGTTATCCAAGTGGGTTAAGCAGCAGATGAGGGGCTCAGGGTGTACCAGATGAAGTGTTCAAAAAGCATACCAGTGGAAAACAGGGTGTTAAATAGGAGATGAGGCGTTCAGGGTGTACCAGATGAATATACCTGGGAACTTTCCGGGTTTGACCCGAAGAACTCCGGGAAAAGTACAGTTTCTCCAGTTCTCCGTGTCAGAACCCGAATCCTCTGGGTCAACACCCGAATCCTACGGGTTGCATCAGTGGGGTCTTGACAGGGCCCGCTCCCCGCCCATTTTCCCTTTAAATGGGGGGTTTCCCGCGATATCAGTGGGATCGCCTGCTGATGTCAGTGGGCAGTCCTAGCCGTGTCCTGAAGGTAGGGTATCAGCTTTCTATTTGGAGACTACATCCAAATAGTCCCAGTACTGAGGGGGAACAACAGTCCAAGGTATTTGGAGAAAGGTTCTAGGACCACATGTACTCTCAAAGGACGTGTGCAGCAAGAAGCATTCCAACTCATGTCCCAGGAGGTGATTCGATCCCCCCTTCAAAACAATAGTAAGATTACGTCTTGGCAGACCAAGGATCACAGGAATATGTGGAGTAATCAAAACATCAAAACAGATATGTTTTTGGTGTAGAAAGCCAACAGATATTTGGAGAAGAGAAGTCTTAAAAACAATGACACCCTGACCCAGGGGTGTAGCATCCAAAACCGCAATGGCACTACGATGAGTCTTATGTAATAAGAGGATACCTTGTCTGGTGGCCCACGCACGATCTATGAAATTACCGGCTGCTAAAGAGTCGATACAAACTTGTGTGGTCACTTGGTGACTATTCCCCATAGCATGATGGGCACCATGAAACACAAGGATGTTTGAGGCATAGAAATGGCAACACTCAGTGGATTGCCCTTGTCGTCCATTAAGCTTGAGAGTTTCCCGGTTTCTTGGCACAACAGCACGCTAGATGTCCCTTCTGACCATGATAAAGGCAAAGGCCCTAGCTACGGTGTGGCTGTTTCTCTGTAGATGAGAGGTGGAGCATAGGCCATGGGTAATGAAGAGGATGGAGAAACTTTGGGAGTAGTAGGAGAGCTAGGATCCTGAACAAAGGGGCCAATTAAACTGATTTAAGGCAGACAGCAATAAAGTCCTCAAGATACTTAGGTAGATCTCTGTAGGTACAGTAAGTGTGTCTTTAATGGAATCATTTAGACCCCTACAAAAAGAGAGTTTGCCTTGAGGTTTTGGGAATTCCAATCACTCTTGTAGGCCAATGTCCGGAATTCAACCACATATGGAGCCACAGATTTCCTTCTCTGATGCGGGAAGATTTTTTTACTTTCTTTTTTTGGGATGGGGGGTGCCAGAAGAGTAGTCCGCACAGGGCGCCAGAACACCTAAGGCCGGCTCTGCCTCTGAGCAGATCGGTGATAGTATCCATCTTTTGCTCCAATGACTGGAGATGAGAGGCGTGTGAGGCCAAAACCTGTTCAAAGCGTCTTGTGGATAAGCGTACCAGGTCCGCGGGATACGATAATCTGTAACACGGGGAGGATACTAAAATGCAGGAACCGGAATTTGGGTTTGTCCTGGTAAGACCAAGATATATTCTTTTTCATTCACACAAAGAGAGAGGACTGCACCTAACCAACTGTTCTGCAACATAAGGAGACGTATTCGACGTATTCAAATTTGGATCTGCTGACCATGTTCAGACTATAAGAAACCTGTTCTATGCTCAGGTTACATAAAAGTGTAGGCACGCTGTATGTCACTTTAACTATAATCAGTAATGAATAAATAACTGTCTCAATTTGAACCAGCTGTTTCACATTGTTTTTCCAAAACTGTTCTCGATGCAAAGGTTGTAGGGCAAGCATCCTGTCCCTGAAATGAATCTCATGCAAAGGAGATAGATCAGACACCGATTCTGTCCCTGAGCTGGGTCGGGTTGTAGGACACTTTAACAAACTCATGGCACAGTGGGAATGCATGAGGTCACATAATCAAATACTAAAACACGTTATAGAGGCTAAACAGGTACATAAGCAGTGACCAATGTAGTTACATGACTAAAATCACACATCAAACATAACCATGTTATGGATACATGACACTCAGAAAACCCACTTGGTCATGTTTGACAAGGTAAATTACTTATGCCTTATTATGTTTAATCCGTTGCTTTTTGGAAATTGATAGATTACAATACGCCTGTATACGAAACATTCATGTGTTTATTTATATGGTTGTATGCTGGTCGTTTTATGTGCCTATGCAATATACCTGTAGCCTCCCTACAAAAAAAAGAGATCAACGTCGATAGGAATCTTCATTTGGACAGCTGAGCTGCTAGTATATTTTAAGTTATTTAGCAATAGCTTATTTTTCTTAACTTCTGAAACTAATTTACAGACTATCTACATATTGTTCTTATGGAGTTTCACTTTGTATTCCAACAATCACAAGTTTTATTTTTCTATATATTGTGTACACCAGTGACCTGAAGATTGGCACAGACCAGCATGTATTATGGCATGATATTATAGGGTGACAGGCATGTTAAAAGGAGACAAGGAGAGAAAAGGCATTTAATTTCGGGAATATAGTCCGCTACTTTCTTTATTATTTTTAATTCCACATAAGATCACAGACAACATCAAGGATAAAATGCTTTCAAAACTAAAAGTCCCATGTGATTCCAGCATGGTATCCGTTCTGAGTTCTCTCAGTGAGCCCTCTTAAAATAATAAAACACAAGAAGAAATTTTAACCTATCATTGCTTACAAGCAATTTACAAGAATTACTTGTAGTACTACCAGAACAGGTCAACAGGGAGCAGACCATGCAAGATAAGTCTTTAGTTCATGCCCAGCTTAAAAACATCATATAACCTAAAAAAATCACTGTTGCATCTTTGATCTCATTCATTAAAATACTTTACGTCAAACATTAAAACAAATGGAGAATAATTGGTTTGTTGTGGCTACAATCTCTCAATTGTAATTGTATCAAATATATAATCTGTATCATCATCAAATATACATTTCTAGATAAATATTGCAGGATATGATTTAAAATCAGGGATGGGCTGACAGTGGGGTTCTGGGCTGTTCTGAGATTTTGAAGCCTTGTTGCGTATTTTACTTGCAATTCCACAGGCAGCCACTAGGGTGACTAGCGTACCAAAGGCTTTTGGTACTTTTCTGTATTAACATTATGGATTTTTATCAATTCCCTTTTTCTGTTGTTGTGTTTTTAAAGGATAATGGATATTAGCTATAGCGCATGTTGTCTTTCAAACATACTTTAGGTAGTTTTAATACATGGTTGAGATTGCACTCCAGGCTAAATGTTACCAGCCCTTCCCTGTTAGTAATACCCTAAATACAAATATTCATACATTTAATCATATATCTGCAGAGAGATGTGTGTGTGTGTGGATGGGCTATCTGCTTATGTAGGTACATTTTTCCAACTCCTGTTTTATCTAATAGTTAACAATATTCAGTATATCTGTTGCACCCATGAAAAATAAAGGGGATCTTATTTTAGCAAAGTAGACTCCATACCATAATGGAATAAGAAAGCAAAAATAAACTGCCGTTGTTTGTAGATGCCCGGAATAAACTGATTAAAAAAACAAAAACAAGAATAAGAGAGCAGTGGAGAGAAGCGGAGAAAAGAAGAGATTAGAGCAGCAGTGCTGTGACATGGTGTTGGTAGCTTGAGCTCTGGCCAATCACAGCTCAGTGGGTCTTTCATATGCAAAATGAAAGTGAACGGAAGGTCATCAAAGCTTCTCTAGAGAAACAGATGAAGAGAGAGAGAGAGAGAGAGAGAGAGAGAGAGGGAGAGAGAGAGATTCCCGGGCTGGTGTTACACAGATCACCGAGATGACATAAATCTACTGTCAGAACGGCTGTAGGGGGACAATGCGACACTGAGAGAGCCAGCAACCAGCAGCAGATGTCTGCTCGAACTATCACAACACTTGTCTGGAGGTATATTATTCTAGTGGATTCTTTTTAATAATGAGTTCATGGGTCCGTCTTATGTTCCCTGTCCCGATCCTCAGTGTTACTCTTTTACTATTATATTATAACAGACTTTTGCAATTTAAAGGTGCTCATAGATACAATGCAACAGAAGAGAAGATTCTATTAACAGAAGCGTGTGATGCATTCATTAAAGGGAAGGAGAAATCTTTCTTATTAGAGGCTATCTCGGCCAATGCCAATGAGTGGTCCAGTTGTCAAGAATATATAACGCAAAACCACTATATCACGTCTCCTCTTTCAGAAGAAGAAGCTGCTTTTCCATTAGCCTATATAATGGTTGTACATAAAGAATTTAGCACATTTGAGAGGCTATTTAGAGCGATCTACATGCCCCAGAATATATATTGTATCCATGTTGATGAGAAAGCAAGTGCAGCTTTCTTGGACGCTGTTGGAAGATTACTGGACTGTTTCCCCAATGCTTTCCTCGCATCCAGAATGGAGCCTGTGGTTTATGCTGGTATATCCAGGCTCCTGGCTGATAGAAACTGCATGAAGGACCTTGTGGAATCAGATGTGCCCTGGAAATATGTTATCAACACCTGTGGACAGGATTTTCCTTTAAAGACGAACAAGGAAATTATACAGCATCTAAAAAAATTTAAAGGAAAAAACATTACCCCTGGGGTGCTGCCCCCAGATCATGCCATACCAAGGACCAAATATGTTCATCGTGAGGATATTGTTCATTCATATGTTCTAAGGACCAATGTGTTAAAACCTCCTCCACCTCACAACATGACCATCTACTTTGGTTCAGCATATGTTGCACTCACAAGGGAATTTACAAAGTTCATCCTTGAGGACCAGAGAGCCACCGATCTGCTAAAATGGTCCATGGACACCTACAGTCCAGATGAGCATTACTGGGTGACATTAAATAGAATTCCAGGTATGTATCATTATGATCTTGGGTGAGGGTTACAGGTGGCTTGCTTTCATGATGAGTTTTATGTAAAAAGCTTCATTCTTCTGTATTCTCTTATAACAGGCTTTTAGCAGTAACTATATTTTCTAAACCCCACTGGCTACATTTTAGCAAACCATTAAATGACATATCTCTGTTGAATATCATTTCTGTTCTGTTTTAGCATATTGTTTTAAGTATATAATCCCCAGGATGTGGTTGTAGTCTGCAACAAAATGTATTTAATGTCATATGACTCCTTCAGTCCCTTGCACATTGTGGGCGTTTTTTCAGTTATGATCATGAAGCCAGATTGCAGCATTGTCTTCCTTCCCAAAAAGTGATATGATACATACATATATTACCTGTATTAGTCATTTGAGAAACTGTGGGCAAGGGATTTCCCTGTTGGTAATTCCATGCTTTCAATGGACCAGCTCCACAGAACAGAGAGTTTTCATTGCTTATGTGTTGTCAATAGAAGTAATCATTCCTGTGTGTAGACAGGGTGCTGGTGTGTTTTATTATTGTATGGAAGCATACTACATTGATTATGTTATTTGTATGATGATACTGCTCAGTTGTTTAACATGTGGGTCAGTCAGCTTTTGGTTTTATCACTTGGGCTGTCATTCCCATAATTGACTGCCTGGGATTTATGATTACTGCAGAGCAGTATCTGCTGGCTAAGTACAGGTTGATCTAATGGAAGGGAGTTGTACTCAAAAAATGCAAAACATACAAAAAATATATACATTGTATTACCAAAACTACATGGATAGATAGGCAAACACAAGAGTGATAGGAAAGCAGAGACTTTAAGAGAGATCCCCAAGGTTTCGACAGAATTGGTCTGTATCAAGGGTGGCCACCATTTGCTTGGAGACATCTCTGGCCATAATTTATGCTTTTGTCACCAATCTTAAAGCCAACTGCTTAAAAACCATTTTGCCTACAAAACATTCTGCCATTCAGATAACCTGTGTTTCCATATTTTAGCCGTATAATAAATGCTATTAATTGGATTCTTTTTTTTTACACAATGACGTTGCACTTGTTAATTATTAAATGGACAGAAAGATCTGAAACATTAACACAGTTTGAGAACTAAAGGTCAAGTTAAAATTTCTACATCGAGTAACTTTGCTCTAGTGAAATTATCCTGCTTTGTAGATAACAGGTTCTTAGAATTGTACAGTCAATTGGTTATTCATATGGAAAATTGATACCAAGGCCAGTCTGTTTCCCATAGTACCTGAATGACTAGTTCATCTGTACATTATAACTAAAAATGGTATAGATCAAACATCTCGAGTGACAAAAAAATGACCCTTGAGAATTTAAATTTGGTTTCCAATATTTGACTAGTATTCTTTCATCTTAAAGACTCATATTATGTAATAGTAAC
Organism: Spea multiplicata; assembly: GCA_009364415.1. Taxonomy (NCBI): domain Eukaryota; kingdom Metazoa; phylum Chordata; class Amphibia; order Anura; family Pelobatidae; genus Spea; species Spea multiplicata. The sequence goes on along the minus strand of VKOC01002480.1, from coordinate 1,616 downwards.
CACTTTCATCTATTTGTTCCCTCGAAAGGGATCCATAATGTGCATGCTGATTAAAAAAGTTAGCACAATGTATAGATCCATTTGGGAAAACGATAGCCAACACAAAATACAGTTTAATTAGGAAAAACAAAAAACGATTACGAAACATTTTTAAAAATAAATATTTTAAATATTTATATATGAGCAAGCAAATATCTGTAAATAATTGGTTAATTGCTAAATGCTTAACACAAAAAACAAAACTAAATAAAACAACTCCGTAATAATCGTTGCTTACTGTAAATAGGTAGACGTACTGTGTAAAGTATTATAGTATTTCAGATTGTTTGGGGTGAGGTATTAGTGTCAGTTTTGGCTGACACCACTGGAATAATTAAAATATCACAGTCAAGAACAAAGAACGCGTTCTACATTGTGGGTTTTAACGGAATTTTGCAATTCATTTCCTGCTATAAAAGGTGCAGTTTGTCCCTCTCCTCATTTAACTGTCAGAGGAGGCAAGGTGGTGAGGTGTTACACATAACAACAAAATATATTTAACTTTAATTTTTATTTTATTTTACTTTTTATTTTAAGTGGTGTGGCTGGAAATTATCAAAAGAACACATAATGATGTTTTTTAAATATTAAGTAGTTGTAGACTGTAAGTTATTATGAGGAGGGTTCACAGATGTCTTGACATCTGTGTTCTTTATACCCCTTATTAATATTGCTGTATGCCATATACATACCGGTATATAGAGAGAGAAATAGAGAGACAAATGTTTAATATAATACCAATAATGGCAGTAAACAATATATATATTAAAAAAACACCCATCACAAAGCAAACTCTTAAATAATGAATGGCATTTTTATTTTAAAGGGATCTAAATGTATTCTTTAAACCTAAGATTGCTTCCTTCTATCTGTTAAAATAGATTTGTTAAAAGCGACCTTGCAATTCTGCACAGTAGGAAGCAACAAAAATACCAATTGCTAATTTCCTTTTATAAGCCTGTGTATTAAATCAAATCATTTTTAAAGGGACAGAATTACATGTCCTAGACCAAATGGCACCATATATATGGATGTACACATGTATCAAGTATTCTTGAACGTTTCTGCTCCCAGGTAACCCTTTTGTGTGTCATATTATATAAGTGCCCTATCTTGTGTCAGTTCAAGTATAACTATGATGAACAGACTGCTATTCACATAAGAAAGACGGATGGAAGACCCCTCACAGCACACGCCCAGGTACAACAGCAAAGATAATCAGCTGAAACTCTACAAAAAGACCATTGTGTACAAGTGAAATGAACAATGACACTAAGTGGTCAATATCTGTCACAAATAGTTAATCAGCAACCTTTTTTTAGATTGCAATAAAATAAATGAGATAAGTTGGCCCAGATTCATTAACTGAAACTGTTACTCAATTACTTGTGAAAGTACGGTAATTCCAACATTGAATACATCCCAGTGGGTGACCAACATTTTCCACTCTTGGGTGCATTCCCTAGCATGAAAGTTTGCCGGGGAGTTGGCCATTGTTACATAGCTACTACATGGTCAGGGAAATTAATGTATGTCTCCTGTTAACACCTGCAAATTACTGAGGTAGTAAACATAAA
>VKOC01002478.1:0-10378 GCA_009364415.1 Spea multiplicata | reverse complement strand
TTCCTATTCTTTATCCAAAATAAGGCAAAAAAAAATGAAATGGGAAAGGGATTTGGGTATAGAGCTCCGATTGGAACAGTGGCGTCAAGCCATCTTATCGACAAAAAAACATGTTCATTTGGTAAATCTATTTGAGACCTATATTAAGGTCGTATATACATGGTACCTAGTCCCGTACTAAATATTAGGAATAACTTTTTGCTGGGTTTGCTTTTTCATTCCCACATTCAATTAGACCCACAGATCTTTCTGTTCCACTTGGGTTTAGAGAAATTTAAGTTAAATCAAAGGATTCTTATTATGCACATTTGTCTTGCTGCAAAGATATGTATTGCTAGAAATTTGAGAAATCCTGGAATAATTAACTGGGAGATAGTTGCTAACCAAATCCATTACCAGTACACAATGGAAAGAGGTTATTTTTCTAAACTCGATAAGAGTGATAAGTTGTTAGTTGTATGTATGACACTCATTGTAACTTATATTTCGCTTCTAATTGGCAATCACATGTATGATGTACGATGATGTACGATGTAACACATTTTTCTTCTAGGTTTGATAACAGCGGACTCATACATGTATTGTAATCATATTTAAGAATGTTGTATGTTTGAACTATGGAATTCCAAAAGGAATGCTTTCTTTTTGTTTTCTTTGAATCTCATATAGAACCTTAAAAAAAAAGGCAAAAAAACTCCTAATTAAGCTAATTTGAATTCTGCTATCTGGGAAAAAAATCCTCCTTGACTCCAAGAGGCAATCACATTTCTCCTTGGATCAAGAAGCTCTAAAAGCTCTATAATATTAATGTTATTCTAGCATTCTTAACACGAGTTAAAACTAAATCTGCTTTCTTTTTTCTAATCAACAGGACCAACATTTGAAGTAAAGATCTAGCTTATCCAAGTTATTTAAATAATGTCGCTTCTCCATAGAGGCTTGAAATTCTACCTATGATATCAGATCATGTAAACAGGGAAGACTGCTAGAGTTCCATTGTCCTACAATCAGGAGCTTAAGAGTTGGATTATGTTATAATTTGTCATTTTAATTCTCATCACACCACACTTACTCTAACATGTTAAAATAAGGCAATAGAAGAGATGAGTTAAAAGCCCTAATACCAGAAAATAATAATGTATTTAAAACACCCATAAATGTGACTACTATTTTAGTGATACTGGCAAATGGTTGTGCATACATACATAGATATAGTATGAAAACGTTCATAAAGATCTCTTTATTAAATTGGTTCCATGAAAACACCAAGCAACTTCAATAGCATACTGCTTCTTTAGTAATGTACAACATTTAATGTACAAAATAAGCGCATTGACTCAGGAGGAAGGTTAGATATTGATTAGTTAACCGTGGCTGTATACATCTATCATTTCCTTGTTACCTCACTTAGGAAAACACATACTGCGTCTCTTTTGTCTTTGCAAATATGGTGCCGGTTACAAATGTATGTCATAAAGGATGCTTTAAAAAGGGGAACCTCCCAGTTTATTTATTGCATCTATCAAATTAGAGAACATTCAATGTTTAAATATATGATTTCATTAATAATGCACTTTATAAAGTATACACATGGATTCTTGCCCATGTATTGCTTCCTCGGTAATGGTCATATGAGCTCACAAACCCAATCGTTAAAATTGATCGTAAATGGATCTATGGAAGAAATATAATGGGTAGACTGAAATAAAAAATATTTAAAAAATGTTTTCATGGTTGTTCAAGCTTACGTCGTTATATCAAGAACTTCATGCCAGCTAAATCTACAATAATCCAAAACTTAGTCGTGTTTAATTAATAAAAGGATTTGAAATGGGTTATTCTGTACCTATTTTTAAATTGTATTTTTATTTTTTGGTATGTTGGAATTTATCGCTTTTGTTCCTAAAAACCAAATTCCTAAAATCAAATGTAAATGTAATTGGCTACATTATCACTTGTGAAACACTGAAAAAATGGGTACTACGGTTTTTGGTAATACACTTATTATTGAACTAACATTTTTTGCGGCTGCACCTTAGAGAGAATGATTCTTTTTTAAGGTCAAAGGCTATATTATATTATTTTATATATATAATTTCTTCAGACAAAGCTGTCCTTTGAATTTGTAGGTACATAGGGAATAATGTTTCATGGCTCCTCTGAACGAAAAATCTTAGGGGAAAGAATAGTGGTAAAGAGCTGTATGACTGGTGGTTGATGGCTTCACTTGTTGTAGCTCAAGAAGAGAAGGAGGTATCAGTTAAGATCCTTTCTACTGATCTGGGTAAAACTGTGATTCTCACTCTATGATGAATCAGTGATTGTTAGTGACCAGACTACTGTCTGAAACAGGCTAGTCCTTTCACCCTAACAAACTGTTTGTAAATTCTAAAGTAAAAGCTGTCTTCTCTACCTTCTTTTGGTAGAGAACATCACAGACCTACTCCTTGTTTCTGCTACACCAATCAATAATAAATGCCACAGAATAAACACTGATGGAACCCGAAGAGCTTGTGCTTCGGGTTAGCACTCCCATGTGCTCCTCAGTGTAGAAAACAATCAAGAGCAATGCATGGCTGTCTGCTTGATCTCTTCCATAGAAAATGTTAGATGGACACACACACCTTATAGAAGTAACCCCTGATGCAGCTATGGAAGATGCAATGTAGGAGAATGACCAGGGTTGCACTGTGCACAACAAAGACAACGTTCCTCTTTTAAGCTTTAATGAGTGATAATATCTAGCAGCAACATAGAAATCTACCCAATTCAGCAAGGTATTGTGTAAGTATTAGTTAGACCATAAAATGAAGGAGATTATTTACAGAGAGGTACCTTTGGGTCCAACTAAGTAAAGGGCTCGCGGCAGTATACCTGCTTTTCTCTGGCCAAGGGCCACATTGACTTCGGACTTAATTAAAGGAGATGTGATACTCTGTATGCTTTTCTTAAAAACTAAATAACCAATTAAACTTGTATTACACACACATTACTTTTTTTATACCACTGTATAATCACAGCTATCATCAACATTGCTAAATACTGTTTGTAAAAATATCTGTACATACAGTATCATGTTGTAATTTCTCAGTTATTGTTTTCTATCTGCTGTTACATATTAAATAATACTATAAAATGTTAGCAACTGGAGGTAGTTTGTTAGAATTTTTTAAAAAGACAACAGATTGTGTTGTGTGTGTCATCTTTGCACATTTGTTTCACAGTAATAAATTGTAATGCATATTCTAATAACGGTACGGAGATGGGAAGGAAACTATAACATGTTATATGCATGATGTATTCTCTGGATGATACATGGCAATATTATGGTTTTTACATTAAAAGATGTTTAACCATTGTTTCATAAATCAAATGTGTGTAATCAGCAGAAATGTGTCTTCTTTAATTGTAATTCCAACTGATCCAACAGAGAACTGAAATCCAAACGCTAGTCAATGGCAATACTTCTTTACTGGCAAATGGACATTTTTTGTTACTTTTGTTGTATCCCATTATATACTGGATGCCAAATGTAATAGATTAACAAATACAGCCTCCCTGTTGCAAGACCAACACTTAAAAATCTTAGTAGAAATTAAGTATTTTCCTGTTTTTGTTTCTTCTCTTCAGAAAGCAGGATTTTGTATAATCTGTGCCGATTGTGGTTAAACTGAGAAGTAATTTTAATTTTCTCATCTTTGTGCTTGAATGTTTCTTCTTATTGATGTTATTATTAATCTAAGGAATAGAAAATAGTTTTACCGATTAATATAACACTTTGCAAAACAGAAAAAAAAATACTTTGACATAAGAGGAGCCACATTTACAAGATGTACTATAATGAAAGAGTAGATTTATTGGATATTATTACCATGTGATTTAATTGTGTGTGTTTAAATATTGTGCTTTGGTTAATAAGTTATTTTATTAATTCTATAAGACAATACTTTTATTTAAAAATATCTAATGAACCACATCTAAAAATAATTTCATTTTATAGGTACCTCTGTTATCCAAGTGACTGCAATAGATGCTGATGACCCTTCTTATGGGAACAGTGCCAGAGTTGTATACAGCATTATTCAAGGGCAGCCATACTTCTCTGTTGATCCAGACACAGGTTTGTTTATCTTATGTTCTAATAATAATAATAATAATAATAATAAGTCCAAGTGAAAATTCCAATTGATTAAAGTTGGTAGTTTTATAATAAAGTGATATCAAAGGGCATTGTTAAAATATACAACAGCCTGTTATGGTACCCCTAATATGGTGTGACTATTGTAACAAAAAGAGCAGTACAAGTATAGGTAAAGGGTAATGGAAATGGAAAGAGCAGAGTGGGGCAATTGCCCCAGGCGGCACTTTTGAAGAGGCGGCACTTTGCCGCCCCAAGCGGAGGAGAGAGAGGGGCGCTGAGTGGTTTTTGCTTATCAAGTTGTCAGTACCCGCTTGGTGCCCCTCTCTCTCCTCTGCGAGCCCTCTAGCTCGGTCTCAGTGCCGGCTTGTAATGCTGAGTGCCGGGAGATTCTCGCCGCAGGACTGCAGGAAGGTAAGTGAAGTACAAGGGAGGGGGGTAGAGTAGATAATAGAGAGGGAGGGGGTAGATAATGAGAAGGTAGGGAAAGGAAGGGTAGATAACTTCCACTGTGTCTTGGGCCGGCCCTGATTAAAGAGAAAAGGAAATGCATAGTTACATGTGCTGAATATGTACAGAATACAAAATACCAATAAGTATAGACTTTGGTTAGAATGTGCAGAAGCTTTTAACCAACCACATATCTGTATCGTTGCAAATAGTAGATGAAAACTAGGATCCTATGGACATGTCAGATGATAGAAAGGTGGATGGAAAATGGATGGATAGAAAGAAAAAAAAAGAAAAAAACAATAACTGAATGCGTCCTGATGAATCATAATCCTACTCTAAATGTAGCTCTAACCCTTAGGGAAAATAGATCTTCCTATAGTATATAGTATAGTATATGTTTTTCATAACTGCTCTGTGCTTCCAAACATGTCTGTATTTGCTCCTCATGTATTTGACAATGTATGAAATTTCATGAAATGAAACTTGTGAAAAAGCTTATTTGACTGGGATGTCTAAGCTAAAATGATTATTATATTAAGAAATCTTTGATCTTTATATATTGTTAAACAGTGGTTTTTACATGCTCATCAGTTACACTTTTAGTTTTAACACCATTTCAAAATGTATCCTTGAAAAGTTGGTGAAAAAACAAAGCACTTATGGCTTTATATCCCAAACTAGAGCACTGAATAGTTTGCTTCAGTTAGTTACAGTAAATATCCCAATTTAACTCCTTAATGACAATGCTTGTACATGTACGGCCTCAAAATGCATTGTTTTCAATGGGTTTAGGGACAACTCATTGTCCTTAAGGGGTTAAGTAGATATATTGCAGTGTAAAATAGAAATATTTTAAATGTGCTTCATCTTTACCCACAGTGATGAGCATTTAGAATGATTTATCTGAAATTTTGACAAAATGTTACCTCTCCATGATCTTTTGGCAGCAAGGTCTGTGGCTCCTCTGGATTTTAAATCTCAAAGCTACATCCGAATTTGACTTTACGATTTAATGAGTTCTTTCTGCTGATGGCCGCATAATGGCTTTGTGTTAATAATTGCCATTCATTTTGTCCCCTTACTTCATGTGTGATGAATATGTATGATAAATGATGTATATTTCCTACATTGGAATTGATATTATAAATTACCGTTGAGTTTTTCCTCTGGGTGTACACTGGAGTAGTTATAATGCCAGTTATATTTATTTTTTACAACATATTGTTATTTCTTTTGCTTTGTATATACAGCCTTTCCCATTTTTATTAATCCATATATCTTTCATTTTAATATATTTCAAAGTTTCTGAAAAAAATTCTCAGGCTATGCTCGGCCTTCATTCTGTTTGATTTGATTTACATGTTTGCCCTGATTGCGCCATAAACTTTCTTTGGTGATACTGAATGTATATTGGATATAATATCAAAATATAATCAAAAGCTTTAACAGTACTTTTTTTAAATGCCTCTGCACAACCAAACTGCAAACAGGTTACCATGTACACCCCCAGCCCTCAGCAGCTTATACTTAACGTACTGTAATTTACACCAAAACTCTTTTTTTTAATCAAATTACTCTTAAATCAAAAATACTGAAAGAAATAATTCACTCCAGAATGTATCTCCAAAAGATCTATTGCATTCTCTTTATTGTTTTCATATTTTCTATGAATTAAAAAAACTAATATCTGCAAGCTTATCACGGTAAAAATGTATTTTCATCCAAAGTCACTGTGAATAGCTTGACTTTGTTTTCATCCTCATATTTATATGCTAACCACTTTTGAGTGCTTTATAATCTTGTGGTCTTTGCCCCATCTCCTGGTTTAGTTGTGGTAAGGCTCAAAAAAAAAGCTATGTTATACTGAATTGGGCCCTTATTGATCGCGAAGGATATATTTTTGTAGTATAATGAAATTGTTCAACTTTATAATATTTTTGTTTATTAAAATGTGCTTTTTAATGTCATCTTTATAAATCTGTGAATTGTATAAATTACACATTTCCTTCCCTCGTCTTTTCTCTTTATTTCCTTCAAACTTGACATATTTCAGTTATACTTAAAAAAAATAGTAATAATTGTACCTTGCAAAGCTACTCACCAATAGCAGTTGCTCTGGTAATGTCCATGTACACTAAACTCTGCTTTCTTTAACTGAACTATATATTTCTTTTGCTAAGTCCACATAACCAGAACAATCAATCAAAGGTTAATGGGGGCATCCAATAAACAGATTTAATACATATTTTCTTAAAACTTTCAATTGCAAGTAAAGTTTTCAGTGCATTCCCCTATGTACAGTAACACAATATTACATTAGCAGATTTAATTCCAAAGATTATGTTCAGTAATAAACCACATTAATTAACACAGTAAAGATAAGACCAGGCAAACTTAAGCAACACTTGCATGCTCCATACAGCATCCAAATTTTACCTTTTGGAACATTTACAAAAGGTTTTTTCTACCCACCAGCCAAAACATATTTAAAATGTACACTTAGCTTGTTTTCTAATATTGCATTGATTGGATGTAGTAATGGTTTCCTTATATATCTTTTTTTTTTTATAATGCATGCACAAACATACCTACATATATTAGATACAATATTAACCCCTTCCGGACCGGCGCTGGAAAACTGGGTCTTCCCTTGAAGACCGCAGTTTTTTTTAAAATATTTAAATTCCGTGCTCGTGATTCGCTGCAAAGCGATCACGTGCACGGGATTGAGGGGGAGTGGCTGCTACGGATCGCTGGGGATACCCAGCGGTCAGTAGCAGCCGCCCCTCGCGATCCCAGCGTTCAAAGCGATGCTGGATCGCGTATCATCGATGACGTACCTGGTACGTCCCGGTCTGCCGGTCACCTTTGACCCGGAAGTACCAGGTACGTCCCGGTCTTGAAGGGGTTAAACACACATATGCAATATTCACAGGCATGCATACACTGTCTATATTTTATTTATTATTTACATCATGAGTTGAGAACCCTGCCTGTAAGCTTGCCGTATATAGTCTTATGGTACTTTTACACACACAGTTCCTGACAGGAATGGTGTTTTTGAGGGACCGCTCGTGAGCTTACAATCTAAGGGAATAATACGGGTAATTGAAACAAAAACTATGGGCATTAAAATAGATATGCCAACATTTGGCATTGTGCATAGTGACCTTTGGTATATTTGCAGCTGTTTGCCCATGGGAACCCATTTCATGGCAACCCATTTTCATGGTGATGTTGCTGTCATAAGCAGTTTGAAACACTGCAGTGAATGCTTTTGGCCATGTAGTATCGATAGACAGATAGACATAGATAGATAGATAGATAGATAGATAGGTAAATAGATATTACTCCATGTGCACAAAACTCCATATGATACCATAGCTTATTCAATCAAGAAATAAGAAACAGTCAGCAGCTGAAACAAATGCAGAAATATATTTGTATAAAATCATAAATCACCTCCACAAACAAAATCATCTCTGTACAATAATAGCAGCTCTGCCTTGCAAAATGGCGATGATTCCCAGCATGAATAAATGCATTCAGCAATACCTTTCTCAGCAATGTGTCCGTTTGTATTAACTGTGTATCTTTTCAAATACCTTTTGCTGCTAGAAAATAAGGCAGGTGAAAAATCTTTTAGCATCAAAGAGACATATTGATATCTCTTGAAGAACAGGATATCCATGTCCTACTTTTTAGATATTGTGATGTCTTCCAGAAGCTGACGTTTATATATGTCTATTTTGGCCAGCAGATGTTGCACAGAAGTGCGTCATTTATTTTTATATTACTATTCATTATTGTATGCCTAAAACATTCTCTACCATCTCTTATTTCAGGAAAGCTTATTTTTCTGGTTCATTTTTCACAAACCATGCAATGTATTTAAATGACTGGATATGTTATTTGAAGATTTGATGATCATCAGTTCTGAATCCCATGTTAATTTAAAGAGTATTAAAACAGGTATACTGTGTATATAAAAAGGTCCCTTAACTTAAGCAAGCAATGAATACACATAAATACATTTCTCATAAAGGCTTGGATTCTGATATTTCATTTAGGTTGAGCTATTTTCAGGAGCGTACCTAGAGTATTTGGTAACCAGAGCAGATCCTGTATGTGGCAACCTCCCCCACAAAAAAATAATGTTGGCAAGAATATTTATTTCACTAATTTGTAAACTCTATGTCAACTGAAAAAAATAGGAATCTTAAAAAAGGATATGGTACAGCATAACTCCTGTCACTATATTCTGAGCCAGACATTAATGGTGGTACAGCATAACTTCCATCACTATACACTGAGACAGACATTGACTGTAGTGCAGCATAACCCCACCTCTGCCCCCTAAAATAACCTGACTGTGCCACCTCTGCCCTTCCAACAGCCTGCCTGTGCCACCTCTGCACCTTTGCCTTCCTGCCTGTGGCACCTCTGCCCCCTAAACTCCCTTTCTGCGGTACCTCTTCCTCCTTAACAGCCTTCCTGTACCACCTATGCCCCTAAACAACATGCCTGTGCCACCTCTGCCCCCTAACAGCCTGCCTGTACCCCCCTAAACAACCTGCCTGTCCCATTTCTGCCCTTAATTCACTCTCCTGCACCTCCTTACCTCACCTGCAAATTCCACTAGTCTGGAGACCAGCAGGGTCAGCACTGGGGCTGTGTAGATGTCTGACAGCTACCTATCACGGCCCACAGCTTACCGCTGTGGTGCATGCACACTGTGTGAGGAAACTCTCTTTTTCGGAACAGAGGGCAAAAAGCAAGAGGTAGGTCCTTGTTGGGCAGCTGGAGGAGCTGCCATGCGTCAGGCCTCGGATATACCCTGTGGGTATATCACATGAAATACACTCAGTGTGAGAAGCTAGTTGTCTAATGTAGGCAATTAAATGGGAGAATGGGAGATGTTTCTTACCTAATTGTCATATAGTGTTAAATAGAATATGGCTAAAGAAGACCTAGTGAGGCAAATTATGCTTACTATAGATGATTTCAACACGTGTCAAGCAATACAATATTTGTATCCCTTGGGAGCCAAATAACTCTGTAATCAATAATACGATCTGATAGCATAGTGCTTGACTACGTTACAGAGTTAACTTGACTGTCAAAAGTCAGTGTAATCATAGACATTTAAGTAGGCACATCTTAAATCAGTGGCAAAACCTATACATTTGGAGCAATCTAAATCATATTCCATAGAAGGCGATAGGATGGTTGTAATGATCCCAATCAATCACTTTGAACCAGTAGGTCTTCTTTTTCCATTTTTTTATCTGAATACATGACATATTTTGCTTTTCCTTAAGATGATTGAAACCCAAAAGCAAATTTACTAAAATAAACAGCACAAACTCTATATCTTGTATTCTTTTAAGATATTCAAAGTGTATTTTCAGACCCAATCTGCCACCAGCTTGACTAATATTTTAATAGGCTACTAGGATAAAAGCTCAATTCAGATTTAGATATTAGTAAGCGTTAGACCCCGGTAGTTCAATAATAAATAATTAGTTTTGATCAGGTGGAATGTACATCGGTAGTTGTGGTTTAGATGGAAACTCGGATGAAAAATTTAAAAATGCATTGGACACTACCATTTTTGTGATTATACAGCATTTGTAATTTTACTTTGCTACATGGAAAGATGAGCTGGTTAGAAATTTGCTGGTAACCTGAAACTATCCTCGTATTATACAATAATGCTCCACTTAACCCCTGAAAACACAATTTTAAGAATTAGACATATTGGGTAGCTTTATTATTCCTATCCAA
>VKOC01002475.1:0-14276 GCA_009364415.1 Spea multiplicata | reverse complement strand
TATGCTACAAAGAATGTGTATATATATATATATATGCTGGAAAGTGAAACGTTCTTTAGGACCCCAGCCTACATCCGGTCTTAGTTTATATTCATTTTTTTAGCCTGTTACATTATTTAAGTAAATGGGGGAAAACAGAGTAAAAACTCATCTGCCTTTTGTCTTGGTCTAATGGCTCTCTTCTACCCTTGAGGCTACACAAAGGTTCTAACCTTTATAAACCTTCTCCAAACGTTTAGGAACCTTCATAAGAAAAAAAAAATGTTTTATTGTGCCACAACATACAAGATAAATCTACATAAATTCCAGAACCTCGGAGGTCTATTCTTAAGTTCCATTTCAGAATTCCTTCTGCTTTTCTCCACCTTTTGCACGATCTTAGCAGTCTACTAGTTACTCGAGTCTAACTCGATAGTTTAGAAAATAAATATGGGGCGATCGTGCTCCAATGTATCATTTAACCCTCTGATACCCTTATTTAATGGTGAATGAAAATGTATGTGTGAACCGGTTAAGGGTTAATTGTGTTTCTCGTTTGCAGGTTACTGTCAATGGCACCGTTCATCAACCGAGCCAGCCCAGCGTCAACAAGAAGCTTGCCAAAGCCACAGCTGCTGCGGCGGCTCTTCAAGGTCTGGGTGCATTATCGAAAGAGAGCATGACGCCAACAACGTCCTTTCGAAGCGCCTCCGACAGTACTTCGTAGGACTCGTACATTAATGGCCAGCGAGATGCAGGAACGCAGTAATATATATATTGGGAAATGATCCAAAAGTGTATATGCTTTGGGATCAGAATTCCTCCGAATGGTTTCTTTGCATAGTTTAATTTCTGCATGCCAGTTTTGTGTTTGTTTCGACTTGTTCTGATTTTCCGAGGATGGACTAAAGATTTGACTGGTTAAGTTAGTCTCGTTTTAACTTTTCATGATCTGATGATTGACAAAGTTTGATAACATGATTTTTTTTTTTACTATTTGTAAAAATGTTGAATGTGAAAACTTAATGTGAATGTATTGGCTTTTTAATTTAGCTCACGTCTTAGCGCTGTTGGGTTTAATGGCCGTGCTGACACCCAGGGACCTGTTGTCGATCACCAAGTACACATTCATTCCTTGGACCCCCTCTGATGGCGGGACTGGCCCATGTGCTTTTTGGTCACACTAACCCTGTATCAACCTATTAAAAGCTCATTGTACGTAAAAGTGTGATGGGGCACGAGGTTAATGCGGATGTCAGACTCACTAGTGGTCTTTTCAGACAGTAAGAATGTTGTAAATCCAGCACCATCCTTGGCCATTGTTTCTGTATGAGGCTGGAGAAACCTTTCGCCGCTAATATCTGGTACTGCTGGGTCCGAAAGGTAAGTAGAACAGCAGGTTCTTATCACACAGGAACTCATTTCCCCTGGGTTCTTACGGTATATTGGCCTTGGAGGTGATGTCGCTGGCACTGGGGGATCCGTGGTACCTTCTTGTGTTTTTTGTTTTTTTTAAGTGAAATTATGCCTGTTTGTCTTTTTTTTGTTTTTTTAACACTCATTGCAAAATGGTGGCTTCAGTAACGGAGTTAATGTTGTTGGGCTGCAGCTATGGTTTGTAAGAAACACGCGCTAAACTGTAAATAAGTCTAATAAACTGTTACAATTATTTGGTTTCTGCTTTGTTCTATTGTCATATTTACTTTTTATACACGTTATTGGCTGACCGGCCGTGAGTGAATGTCCCCTCTGCTTCAAATAAAAACCCCACATCTGCCTGGGGCTGCCATGACGGTCGAGAGGTAGCAAGCAGGTACCCAAGTTATATCCCATGCGGTCTGATATAAAGACTCTTCCGCCATTTCTCATCATGAATACATTAAGGGTATGCCCGGACTTGTGATTGCTAGCCCTGTGTCAATCATGTACACAAAGGGGGTTAATGTATTTAAAAATAAAAATGAATATTTTTGTCGATTTATTGGTTGCTATGGTGATAAGACCATTTATCAAACCTTGCACCAGAATCTGATACATATCCTTTGTCCCTGGAGTTGGTTTCTGGCTACCAGCTGCTTTAACAATGCATGCAGCGCTCCGTTACAGGGGTCTCGGACGGCTTGGTTTTTGTGCTGTACTTCTGTTGGTCCCACGCGGGCATCACCGTTATGCCCCAAGTTCTTCCTAACCTCTTCACTTCAAAGACTGCTGGATCCTGATATAATAACCCACCTAACATGCATTTCATGGCAAAAGGTCCGTTAAATCATTCATAGTAAACCCAGGAAGCTGACCATTCCTTGGCCCCTAAAGTAACGTTTTGTGTGAATGTTCCTCGATGTCCCGTACCGGTGACGCGCTGTGACATTCTACGCTAGCTACATTTCCATTACAGGTGGAATCAAACGCAGGACCGTCGGAGAAGAAACATCGCTGCTAATCAGCAGTGTATGAGCTTTTACGGGCTATATGTTGGCTAGAATGATAGGAGTTGTAGTTCACAATGCAGCACAACAGGTGGAAGGAAGCGTCGCACCTTATAGAAATGTGTAATTTTTTTGACGTGTCTGAGAATTTCTCAATATATATGGACGAAAGTATTGGGACACCTGACTGTTACCCCAACAGGGACTTTCATGACATTCTAAACACAGACATTGATATGGAGTTGGTCCCCCCCATTTTGCAGGGCTAGGTGCTTGAATTAATACACTGGTGGCAATGGGTCTGACTGGAGCACCTGAATTTAATAAATTCATATTCACTTTTGTCCATATAGTGTATATACCGATTATATATTCAAAATTAGCCCCTTCAGAACCCAGCTCTCTGGCCTTTATCCCTGGTTGGTTTTCTCTGAAGGATTTTCAGTCCCTGTGGCTACGTCATTCTCTTAAAAAATATGAATTAGGGTTTTTGTGCATTCCGCTGTACAAGTCATGAAGTTTCTGAATTTATCAAAGTGTTAAAGCTGTAAAGACACACCACCTTACACTTGGGCTTTGCATGATAATTCCTCCCCAATTATGGTTTGGGCAGCCTCTGGAAGGGTGAGGGGGGGGGGAGAAATTCAGGACAGAATATTAGACGATGCTGGAACAAGCTCAGCTCCAATTGGAAATTTTTTAAATTGTCTCCAAAATAATTTCACTGCCAAAACCCCCCACAATACTTGAGGTAATTTTAACCCCTTTATGACATTAGAACGCACTATGATGCCCTAAGCGAAAGGATCCACATATATGTTGTATCTGCGGGGTACGCGGGAGATCAGGATAAAGGGGGCAGCATCGCTAGCTTCATGCAAACTGATAAAGTATAGCAGCTCATCGGTCTTAACAGCCTTTCCTTCCCTGACTTCAGAGACCCAAAATCCAAGAAACCTCCTTAGTCCCATTTAGAGGGAAAAAAAAAAAGGTTTCTGAGCTTTAATCTGTTTAAAAATGTAAAATTATTAATAGCCCTAAATGGAGCTACAGTTTGTGTATAGGTTCTTTTTAATATAGGTGCATTATTAATATAATTTAACCCCGTAGTTTCTTTTGTGTTCTAGATAAGTTACATTTTACCTTTTCAGAGTTCTTTTATTCTACTGGTTCTAGACCACAACAATCAGGGATATACAGACAGAGGATTCTACCGCACCATGAGATTTACTCTTAGGCATTGAGGCTGCCTTCATCCATTCCTTATCCATTAGGTCAATAAAGCGTCACCAAGGTAGACGACAACATTGTATCTACAGCAGGAAGCTCTGCTTTCACCAACCTGGGTAACACTTCTGTGTCAGGTTTCTGGGATGATAACTTTAGTAACGCATTCTGGGGAGATATTTTAATCGTTTACAGCCAGGAAACAGTATCTAGTTTCTGCAGAGTCCCCACCACGCTTCCTGTGTCACTGAAGCCGTTTCTGTAACACAACGGCACATCCGCCTGTCTAGACAACTTCACCAAAAGAATAAGCACTAAGCGAACTCAACCCAATAGAGGAAAATATGGCGCAGACAGGTAGAAAACCAACAGGGAATGTTTTTTTTTTTTTAATTCACAATAATTACAATTAAACATTAAAAATACCAAAACAGCAGCATTTTCTCACATCGAAACATACAAAATAGGCAGTGACCACTTTATAATAAAAACGTGCATGAAATCCTAGGTTTGCTCATTAAAGGTAACTCTTTGCTCGGGCAGCTGAATGTTTTTATATAGCACACGGTAAGAAATGGTTTCAAACAGGCTGGGGGCAACTTGGCCGACTCAAGGGGTTTTATCAAAGCGTCAGAAAGAGCAAAACCACTGCTTAGAATTGTACTTAGAATCTGAATAATTCTTCTGGCAGTGAATGCAAAGGTAACATTTAGGAGTCCCTTTAGCAGAGTCAAATACTGAAGAGTGATCCACGGCGTAAACCTTCATAGGACAATCAAGATTTCCAGGTGTATTTATAGTCAGACATTTCCAGCTGGCGTAAGGAGGATTTCCCCAGCTGACAGAGCTGAGACAGATGCTCCAGGGTCGATGGCTGAAGTCCACAGCTTGTAAGGTCTGAAGAAACATTCTCCTGGGGAACAAGAAAAAGCATTAACAAAAGAACTCCAGGATAAAGTTTATTATAGCAGTAAGAAAAAAAGGAATTACCAGTATTTATGTATAAATAGTATTAAAATATGATCTGACCTCTATCTTAGTTACAATGAACAAAACACAGATTATTGTATTCTTGTCCATGTTGAATACATCATTCAAACATTCACAGCGTGGGTTACAAAAAGTATATGAACCTCTAAGCTAATTGTGTCAACAAAAGCTAATTGGAGTCAGCAAACCTGGAGTCCTATCAATGAAACTGGATTGGAGTTGTGTTTTAGAGCTACTTTAAAAACAAACATTTTGAGTTTGCTTTTCTCAAGAAGCATCTGCTGATGTGAATCGTGACAAAAAACAAATCTCAGACCTACAAATAAAGAATTGTTGATTTACATAAAGCTGGAAAGGTTTACAAAAGTAACATCGAAGAGCTCACACATCTTCATCAGTCCAGTTAGATATATTTTTTTTATTAATTATTTAGTACTGCGGCTACTGTCCTAGAAGTAGCTACAATAGTTGCACAATATATATATTTATATAAATTATAAATCAAAGTAGTTTAACAGAAAATGAAATAATAAATCAACTCACCTTCAGTGTCTGAGGATGGATGGCCGCGTTGAACACAGCGGTTGGCTCGTGAGTATAGAGGCTTGTAGAAAAACTCCCTCGCTGCGCAGATTTCAGTAACAGCGAAAAGCAGTGCAGAGAATGGGGCAGAATAGGGCCACTTATCTCCAGACTAAACAGATCTTTATAACCAGAGTTAACCTGCGTCTTCACGTTTATGCTCCTTGTCTAGATAGAAAAATAGGAGAAGTATAAAGCTTCTTAAAGAACGAACTGTCAGGAGCCACGCTTATTATCTGTTAGCTTTTAGAGTTTTCAGAGAGCTGATCGGCTGCCAACTGAACCCTTACAGAAAGTCAGATGTGATGAGAGCGCATTTCTGATTATCTACATTGTGTCAGTCACAGTTTTAGCCACAGTCAGAACGGACCATGCAGGTCACCCAGAGAAAGAGCGTATAAATGTATTACCAGACGCTCCTTCACTTTCGGGAGGGGGTGGTGGGTTATTTATTTTAAGTATATGGGGGCAATTTAAGGACAATTAAGCATGTCTAGATTCACAACCACGGACTTAACACAAACACAGTTTGACAGCAGATTTGGCCCATCTGCCGCTTTGAAAGTATAATAATTCATTAAGTTGTGAGGTTAAGGATGGACAGTATAAAGTTATGCTCTCGGTTTTAAAGGATAAAAGCTACGGTCAGTCTAATAAAATGTTTAATGTTGGATGTTGGAAGATAAAAAAAGAATTTCAAGCACCAGAAGCCATGCGTTGTTACCTTTAACGTCTGCATTGTGGCTCCTCGGAAGGCGATTGGGGACAGGAGGGTCGGAGGAAGCCCAGCCTGAGGTCCCGCGGCAGCCACTATACTCTTGCAATTTATTAGAAAGTTCAGCAAAGTGAACGTGTTTGACCCTTTTATCAAGACGACAGATTCAGGCTTATGATCCAGTTTTACTTCTCGCTTCTCTTTACGACTGATTTAACTTGTGTTAAGGCATACAAAGAAAAAGGTAACAAAATGCCTAATATTCTATAACATTTTGCAAAGCTGTGCCATTCTACGTCCATTCCTCCCTACACACCTCAGAAGATTTAGATTGTATAAACTGAACGCCATAGACATTTACCCCTGTACCTGGAATCTAAACCAGATTCGCCCGTCATGTGTATTTATACTTATTCCAGGTACATATAGATGTAGGGCTGTATGGGGCATTAAAGCCAAAACATAACTCCAGGTAGCTGGTTTAAAATCATAAACTACAAAACTCGAATTGGAAACTGAATTTGTTTGGAAGGATACAGTTTAATAGAGATTGCATCAGGTTTCTTTATTTGATTTTCAACTCCCATTTCTTCCAGCCAAGCAAAGCTTTCCTCTGCGTCGCTGTCACATGACCTTTAATACAAGAAATACTATGGAGTGAGCTTGGAGATAGCAGCATCGCCAAGTTATAGGTAAATTAATAAAAAATAATTTATACACACTCTTCTCCTCCGCTTTGGGTCCTGCTCTCCTGGTCCGTCGTGCCGTCAGGCTGGTCACCGGCTTCTGGGTTGTTTTGCTTTTTGTTATCGTTTTCTACCATCGGCAGAGAGAACTCAATTCCTAAAAGAAAAAAAAAAATGGATGTCTCACAACGCATCGCTACGTTGAACACTATAGTGTTCACACAACCGTTATTGTTGCCAATAGGAAAGAGAAGGACGCTCCTAGTTACGGTAAGAAATTACCTTCGCTTTTCATGGCTTCTCTCAGCCCTCGTGTCGTAGGAGATATGACGGCCGTGATCACATCGCTACCCGCGAGGCCGGCGGCCCGGAACAGCACGGTGAACTGGTAGGTGCACACGTAGAAGTACGGGCAGAACTTTGCTTTCAGCAGATTATACAAAGACGTAAAACTCAGAGCCCTGCAAAAAACGAAGACATTCATCAAACTGTAATCATCCATACAGCGGCCTCGACTTTAAACACACAGTTTTATACTCGTGTTTATTTATCATGTACACCATCCATGGCACTAGATCCAGGCCGTGTTTTGCCCTTTTGGCAGTATATATAAAACATGTTTGCACAAGAATTAGATTTTAATAGAGTTACTCACCAAAAAGCAATGTGTTATTGTTCTAAAACTCTGAATTAAAATACAGATCTCACTGCTGATTTATGTTGGATGCTTCATAAATCAGTATTATTGGCAACTGGATGTCATTTTATAGAAATTATAATTCTGGCAAATCATAACTCATCGAGAAACTCGTTATCCAGAACATAAGAAGAGCAAATAAATGACCCAGTCCTGGAATAAAGCATTCTCAGTAACCTACCATTCACTCATCAAAACTTGGTGTAACGCATCATCCTGAGACCAAGGGCTGTTTTTCCCGGCTATTTTCCGGTCGGCTCCGATCCTAGGGAAAAGTTGTAGCCAGGGAAGAGAAGGATGCTGCCAGTAGACAAGGCACTGTTGGAACGCACATCGCAGCTCAGGGCATGACTTTGGATCCTAAAAATGAAGGAAATTATGTATATCATTGAGAAACAGCACTCCACATCTAGTATGTAAAAATATAAAAAGCTACTCAGACCTCCCAATCACCAAGACTAAAACCTGCCTTCATTGCCCGATTTGTGAACGAACTGCCCTAGCCATATGAAAGGGTAACAATTACCAGAATATTCTGAGGCAAGTTGATGGGGGCAGCACGAGAATGCAGAGCCAAGCCCTGGGCCTCTTCTTGGGCTTTTAAGTGATCAGTCCAGGAGAATGGATGCGAAGAGGTGAACAGCAAGCGTGTCTTCAAACTCCAATCGGCAGGAAAGTTAACTGCTCCCTGAGGACGTTCACATACAGCTAAAGGCTTCTCCGGAGACTGAAATGGAAGAGAAATTGAGTTAGATAGATTATATATATATATATATATATATATATATATAAAATCTATGTGTATATTTATATATAAAATCAGAAACAGATGCACGTATTGTTCTGTATGTTGAGATAGAAGATTGTAAGCTTGCATGAGAGGGGCCCTCTGCTACCTTTTTAGTATGTTGTAAACTTTGTTAATGTCATCTTAAATTATTTTTACTGTTCTCTAATTGTAACATCGCTATGGGATCTGTGGGCGCTATATAAACGCAGCAATGGTTCATTATAACACTACCGTGAGTGAACACCCGAGGCGATGGGCACCTGGTGACAGCTCAGTTTCGAGATCAAGCCCTAAAGGATTCCTACCATAGGTAAGCTGCCAACAGAGAGTGGGTGCTAAACAGGCAGATATGGCACAGGACATCAGCTTACGGAATGAATTAAAACTTAAGATGTTTTACTTGTGTCTTTGTAGCTGCAGCAGGATCAACATCGAGGTGATCTTCAAAGATAATATCTTCAACAGAACTAAACTGTAAAGAGAGAAGGTTTATGGGTTATCTGTTAGAATCAGTAGGCAGCTAGAAGCCACTCCTATGTAAATAATGTAAGGGAATATACTTCACATTTTGCCCAGACTTCTTAATGCTCTAAGTGTAGGCTGTCATTGATCTCTATGGACAGATGGATTCCTGCCCAACATGCGCCCAATGCAGTCCATGCAGATGTGTAACGCCGATATAAGGCTTTCTATCGCTGATCTACATGATATAAGTAGTATTTCAGGGCATGCGCCCCCCCCCGAGAGGTCCCACCGGGTTTAGTTTAAATTCCAGTCTTTTATTCCAACATTTTAAAAAGAATGCTCAGCGCTGAGTAGCTTAGGGCAGCGAACGGCTCCTCGTGGGATCGTATAACAATAATATCGCATTCTTCGCAGCGTCATGTATGATCTGTCGCGATACAGGCAGACACACGCATGTACTGACTGCAAGACTGAAGAGCCGGCGACAGAACAGAATGAAAGCGTGTATGTAAACACAGAACCGGCATTTAAACCAGCGGCCAATAAGAGCAAGGCGTGCTATGACGTCTCACAGTCTGATTGGCCCATTTTGGCGGCTTATTTAATTCCTTTCCGAAAACAGAGGTGTTGGCACCTGTTAGCCTCGATAAGCGGCAGCTGTTACCCTACCACTACCAGGGGTTAATAGCGGCCATTAACTCCTTGCTAGCAGAAGAAAGCATGTCTGACAGGCAGCTTCACGCTCCCATTACCTGTGCAGTGAGCGGCGAGGGATTCTCGGGCGGCTTGGCCCACGGCTCGGTGGCTACCGGATTGCAGTCGTGCACGCTCTCCGCTCGCCTCTTCACTGGACTGCACACTGTGTTTTCCAGACTAGCGAAGGGGTTCCTGCGCTTCACACCGCCGCCGCTCCGCTGGGGCCCCGGAGAGAAGGGCCGGAGCCCTGGTATCCGCTTGGGGGCATCACCCGGAGAAAAAGGCCCGCCCCGGGAGGCCTCGCTGCGGCTCCTCTTCCGGCTCAGCCGCAGGATCTCAGACGGCTTCTTGAAGCTGGGAGAGTAGCCCGGCAGCAGGTCGGACATGGCGGCGGCTGTGAGGAGGCAGACGGGCCGGGCTGATGCTCAGTGACTGCAGCGCGCGCTCCCCCGTGACGTCACAACCCACACCTTCCCGCCAAAACGCCTCCTCTCATTGACTGCTGTAACCCGTTAATGTGCGGCTAAAATCAGACCCATCCGGCCCGTCTTCCTGCAGTAAAGACTCAGACTTTAAACAGTCGTTGGTCTCGTCTTAGATTCAGGAGCCATATGCCGATCCCACGCATGTTTAAATTCCCCAACTATATTATCCTCTACCATCCTCTCAGTAAAGTAAACCTGCCTTACGGGACATACTAAAACGAATGACAAAATGGAATGCCCATAGACTATAATGGGGAGGAATGCCCATAGACTATAATGGAAGGGAAAAGAATAATAGATTTTTAAATAAAAGCTTAAGAAATAGCATTTAGATCTTTGACATACATACTCCCCTAGTACACACATGTGATCTAAAACTCAGATTAAGTGGGATTATAGCTGTTTACTATGGAATGACAGGTGAATGACAGTATAGATGGAATGCCCATAGGATATAATGGGAAAAAAATCAAACCTGTTTTTCAGAGAAAACCCTCTGACATATCATATAGATCTTTGGCACACATACTCCCCTAGTATACACACATGATCTAAAACTCATATTATGTGGGATTATAGCTGTTTTCTATGGAATGACAGGTGAATGACAGTATTGATGGAATGCCCATAGGATATAATGGTAGAAAAATCAAACCTGTTTTTCAGAGAAAGCCCTCTGAAATATCATATAGATCTTTGGCACACATACTCCTCTAGTACAGGTATAGGTTCTAAACCTCATATTATGTGGAATTATAGCTGTTTTCTATGGAATGACAGGTGAATGACAGTTTTGAGGGAATGCCCATAGGATATAATGGGAGAAAAATTAAACTTGTTTTTTAGAGAAAACCCTCTGACATATCATATAGATCTTTGGCACATATACTCCTCTAGTACAGGTATAGGTTCTAAACCTCATATTAAGTGGAATTATAGCTGTTTTCTATGGAATGACAGGTGAATGACAGTATTGATGGAATGCCCATAGGATATAATGGGAGAAAAATTAAACTTGTTTTTTAGAGAAAACCCTCTGACATATCATATAGATCTTTGTCATGTATACTCCCCTAGAACAGTTATAGGTTCTAAACCTCATAGTAAGTGGAATTATACCTGTGTTCTATGGAATGACAGGTGAATGACTATTGATGGAATGCCCATAGGATATAATGGGAGAAAAATTAAACTTGCTTTTTTAGAGAAAACCCTCTGAAATATCATATAGATCTTTGTCATCTATACTCCCCAAGTACACACACGGAATCTAAACCTCATATGAAGTGGAATTATAGCTGTGTTCTATGGAATGACAGGTGAATGACAGTATAAATGGAATGGTGAATGACAGTATAGATGGAATGCCCATAGGATATAATGGTAGAAAAATCAAACCTGTTTTTCAGACAAAACCCTCTGACATATCACATAGATCTTTGGCACATATACTCCCCTAGTACAGAGACAGGATCTAAAACTCATATTATGTGGGATTATAGCTGTTTTCTATGGAATGACAGGTGAATGACAGTATTGATGGAATGCCCATAGGATATAATAGGAGAAAAATTTAACTTGTTTTTTAGAGAAAACCCTCTGACATATCATATAGATCTTTGTCATGTATACTCTCCAAGTACAGTTATAGGTTCTAAACCTCATATAAAGTGGAATTATAGCTGTGTTCTATGGAATGACAGGTGAATGACAGTATAGATGGAATGCCCATAGGATATAATGGGAGAAAAATCAAACCTGTTTTTCAGAGAAAACCCTCTGAAATATCATATAGATCTTTGGCACACATACTCCCCTAGTACAGACACAGGATCTAAAACTCATATTATATGGAATTATAGCTGTTTTCTATGGAATGACAGGTGAATGACAGTATTGATGGAATGCCCATAGGATATAATGGGAAAAAATTAAACTTGTTTTTTAGAGAAAACCCTCTGGCATATCATATAGATCTTTGGCACACATACTCCCCTAGTACAGTTATAGGTTCTAAACCTCATATTAAATGGAATTATAGCTGTTTTCTATGGAATGACAGGTGAATGACAGTATTGATGGAATGCCCATAGGATATAATGGGAAAAAATTAAACTTGTTTTTTAGAGAAAACCCTCTGGCATATCATATAGATCTTTGGCACACATACTCCCCTAGTACAGTTATAGGTTCTAAACCTCATATTAAATGGAATTATAGCTGTTTTCTATGGAATGACAGGTGAATGACAGTATAGATGGAATGCCCATAGGATATAATGGTAGAAAAATCAAACCTGTTTTTTAGAGAAAACCCTCTGAAATATCATATAGATCTTTGGCACACATACTCCTCTGGTACAGGTATAGGTTCTAAACCTCATATTAAGTGGAATTATAGCTGTTTTCTATGGAATGACAGGTGAACGACAGTATTGATGGAATGCCCATAGGATATAATGGGAAAAAATTAAACCTGTTTTTCAGACAAAACCCTCTGAAATATCATATAGATCTTTGGCACATATACTCCTCTAGTACAGACACAGGTTCTAAACTTCATATTAAGTGGAATTATAGCTGTTTTCTATGGAATGACAGGTGAATGACAGTATAGATGGAATGCCCATAGGATATAATGGGGAAAAAATCAAACCTGTTTTTCAGACAAAACCCTCTGAAAATCATATAGATCTTTGGCACACATACTCCCCTAGTACAGGTATAGGTTCTAAACCTCATATTAAGTGGAATTATAGCTGTTTTCTATGGAATGACAGGTGAATGACAGTATTGATGGAATGCCCATAGGATATAATGGGAAAAAATTAAACCTGTTTTTCAGACAAAACCCTCTGAAATATCATATAGATCTTTGGCACATATACTCCCCTAGTACAGGTATAGGTTCTAAACCTCATATTAAGTGGAATTATAGCTGTTTTCTATGGAATGACAGGTGAATGACAGTATTGATGGAATGCCCATAGGATATAATGGGAAAAAATCAAACCTGTTTTTCAGACAAAACCCTCTGAAATATCATATAGATCTTTGGCACATATACTCCCCTAGTACAGAGACAGGATCTAAAACTCATATTATGTGGGATTATAGCTGTTTTCTATGGAATGACAGGTGAATGACAGTTTTGAGGGAATGCCCATAGGATATAATAGGAGAAAAATTAAACTTGTTTTTTAGAGAAAACCCTCTGAAATATCATATAGATATTTGGCACACATACTCCCCTAGTACAGGTATAGGTTCTAAACCTCATATTAAGTGGAACTATAGCTGTTTTCTATGGAATGACAGGTGAATGACAGTATTGATGGAATGCCCATAGGAGATAATGGGAAAAAATCAAACCTGATTTTTCAGACAAAACCCTCTGAAATGTGATATAGATCTTTGGTACATATACTCCCCTAGTACAGAGACAGGATCTAAAACTCATATTATGTGGGATTATAGCTGTTTTCTATGGAATGACAGGTGAATGACAGTATAGATGGAATGCCCATAGGATATAATGGGAAAAAAATCAAACCTGTTTTTCAGACAAAACCCTCTGAAATATCATATAGATCTTTGTCATATATGCTCCCCTAGTACAGCTACAGGTTCTAAAACTCATATTAAGTGGAATTATAGTTGCGTTCTATCAAAATAAATAAAGGCTCCAGGCACTCAATGGTTCCAGCTCAGACAGATTTATTAAAGGAAGACAGCAACAACGTTTCAACCTCACAATGAGGTCTTTATCAGGTTGATAAAACTGTTATTTTGTTGAATTGAGTCCTCACACAAGTATGCCATCCACTCTTCTCTGATAAAATATAAGTTTGCCAGTTGGTAAGAAGCAGCTGCAATAGACAATAATATGTCACAATTTTCTTTTGCTCTTTCTTTTTCCTTCATGGAATCTATGACTATCACCTCCCTGGTATTAAAAAGGACTACACCAAGGCACCAAGTGCTGTCTGGAGCCCCAGGAATCCGTGTTAAAAGGAACCAACAAAATGGCTTTGTTTAAGGCGACATTTTCCCCCAAGAAGCTGTAGAAAATGTCTGCTCTTCCTCACACCAAACTTTGGTAAATGTAGGTGGGGCATCAATCTTTTCTGTATGATTGCTCTGGCAGATGAAGTTGCTTATGGCTTCTTCAATAGCTTCATCGCAAAGCCATTGTCCAGGATCCAGTGTTTTCAAAATCTGTTCTTTTACTGTTTCTAGCAATTTGTTATCTGAATCTGTTGGTGGCAGGTTCCAGGGGGTTAAGTCATCCAATGCAACAAGTTCATTCATTTCATGCCCATCCTTCTTTGGCGTTGAGTGTTTAGGCAGTTGGCCCAAGGATTTGATGGAAATATCAAACTCAATTGTGGCGATATGACTATGTGGCCGGTATAACTGAGCTGCAAAAGCAAATTCTGCATTTCTCACCACTAACTAAAGTAAAGCATCTCATACTTACAGGCAATAGGAAGCAACTTCAAATAAAGTAAACATTGCCCTAGTAAATTAGATAAATGG